>JARKHS020016631.1:0-211150 GCA_030143305.2 Amblyomma americanum
ACGGCTATCGAGCACATCAAGCACATCTATATGGAGCACATCTTCGGTGTGCTCGATATCTGACCACATTGCCGTTCAGTTTGCCCGTGTATTGTAGGATTTACTTTCGGAGCTTTCCTCCAAGCTGCCGCTGTTGAAAAATTTGGCATATTATTACAGAAGTTCCTGAATATCACAATGTGGCTGCCAAGTATGCACCTGAGAGTGGACAGGTTCTGTCACCTCTGGCGTATCTCTTTGTCTTGTGAGCTACCGCTTACCACTGAATCCATGGTTAATCGCTTTCAGGATCAACATACCAATGAAAAACTCAAAAGCCTTTCTCGTGTCTTCCGATGCAGGCCACGCTCAGCAATGCACATAGACCCGAAGAAAAGGTGTACATTGTGTTGAAGGACGGTCACTTGCATAAATATAATTGCAGTTAGGGCCGAAAACTTTCCATAACAAACATTCTGCAAGCGGATGTATGTGCCTCAAAACATTTTGACTGGTGTGTTTCGCCTAAAAACAAAAAAAAACACTTCCACAGGTAATTTACTTGATCATCACTAATCGCGTAATAGATGAAGCATTTGCTACTGTGCGAGAGTTCTTTCAAAAAGACAGGAACCCGTCACAGTACAGTTCAGGACATTGTCTACCCGATTGGAAACCAGACATGCAGAAGGGAGGCTGCACGAATTCTTTTAACATTTCTGCAGGACACGGATCTTGTTTCTAAAGGCTGACAGCAGGAACCGACTATGGTCTACTGTGATTGAATGTGTTCGTAGATGGTGTCTTCTGGAGTGGACTACGTTATACTGTGAGTGAATGTGTGTATGGATTATGGCACTACAATGGCCTATATTCTACTGTGACTGAATATGTGCATAGATAGTGACTTCTGGAGAAGACTGTGATGTGGTCTGTGTGGAGTGATTGTGTGCATAGATGGTGACTGCGGGAGAGGAATATGTGCTATTATAAGAGACTGTGCGCATAGCGGGTTAGATGCGGCAGGTTTTAGGACATTATTAACATGGAAGGGACGCTACCGCGGAGCGATTTCCGGCAGGATTAGCAAGGGTAACCCCACCTCTAGCATTCAACACCTCAACTTCTCTCAACTAGAGCCATGATCGCGCTGCAGTAGAGCATTGGAAAAGTGCACTACCGGACAAAGGCAGTCATTTGCAAATAATGATTTTAATCACCATCATCAGCTGATTACGCCCACTGCTGGAACAAGGTTATCTCCCATATCTTTCGAATTAACTGGGTATTGTCTCAGCCCCGGTTTTATTACCCTCGCGGAATTGTTTAACTCATGCACCCATCTAACATTTTACCGCCTCCTGCTTCACTTGCAGTCTCTTAGAATTCATTCCTCTACCATTAAGGACCATCGGTGATCTTGCCTTCTCATTACATGCTCTGTACGAGGCGTTTTCTTCCTCTTGATTTCGACTAGGATGTCATTAACACGCGTTTATTGTCTCACAAGCTCTGCCATCTACCGGTCTCTTATCGTTACACCTATCGTTTTCTTTCAGCAGCTCACTGCGTTAGCTTCAATTAAACCGCAATACCTAACAACCTTGTATCCCATGCACTAAAGCAGGTACTTAATTTTATAGGCAATGCTAGCGCTGGAGTGGATGCGGTTGCTATAAAATTGCCTTCGAAATTCCCCTCTACCCTATACAGAGCAGCTGTGCCGAAGTTACATTTCTTTATTCAGCTACACACGACTCAAGCAGTCTAGACAAGTGTGTTCACAACAAAGCGTCCAAATTTCGAGAAGTTTTGAACTGATTTCAACAAAAGGAGATTCTCGGTTAAGTTTTATTGGCATATAGACGGGAAGATGGCCGATAGGATGCGCTATAAACAAAATGGTCTTTCCTGCTGGAATATGATTTGATTGCGTTTTACTATTTTGACTACAACTTCCAATCTGCACTCACTACACAAATTCTTTACACGCCAGCACTGATTCTTGACCTTTGGTAAAAATCCGCCAGTCCGCAGTGTTTACTTTGAGCCATTTAGTTGGGCGGTTACCGCGCGCGAAATGTTTCAAAACTACGGAAGGGGACAAAACTGTTGTCCTTTTTTCTCTACTGTGGTCGAAATCAATCACCGGGCTTGTAGTACTGGCTGGAAGAGTAGTCTGAAAAATCTAATGAATGGTAAATCCACTGACCTGAAGACGTCTCCCCAAGAGTGTATATATGACCCATTTGACACTATAAAACCGCTCCCTTTGATCCTGGAGTAAGATCTGGAGAAATATACAGGACTGTTATTTGCAAAGACCACGCCGCCTTGAACGTTTACGCTACCTGAATGTTACTGAGCTCTAGAAAGTGGCACTGAAAGTGTATTTCTATGCACAATGAGTTCTGTACATATTCTACTATGACAGTGACGCTTTAAACTGAGTTATGCTGGTTAATCAGAGAAGAGAGGGTTGTATATCAGATGTCATGGCCTGCTTTCTTTGTGGGATCTCGAATTTAAGATGCTATTTGTATTTGCATATCAGATCAGTTATTTCATTAAGTTTTTTCTGGGCAACACCTTGGACCAAGTACTTGATTTAAACTTTTCCTTTGTAAAGAAGAAGCACCTTCATGTCAAAGACGAAAATGAACAAATGATTCTGCTGAATTGCTAACAACGTGTGTGTCCATGTTCGACCTGGCTGGCCTCTGATGGTTTTCACAGCTGCTCATATCAAAACAGCTTCATTCAAAAAACACCCGGTCATACACGTTCTACTGCAATCACGGTATTCTTCTAGCTCATTCACAAGTACCTTATCTTGCTTCCTCCTTGCGTAAGCACTTGCTTCTGTATTTCGTTTGGTCTGCGTTGCTATCGATAGTATTCATGAAAATGTCTGTCATCCTTATGCTCTAAAAGGCAGTTATAAATTTACTGCTGAAGTGAAGGGCTATTTACAACATTATATTGCCATTATTGCACAGCAGGGAACCAGCTTATCATACTCTGTGCGAGTAGATGTCAAACATTTCTTGTGCGCTACTTTATTAACCTGTTTTTGCTACAATTTTCTGTCAGCTCTCTAGGCAGTTTTCAAATAACAAACTATAATTTTAATGAATATTTTCTTATTTTCTTCTTTTCATTTGAGGAAAATTGAACCACTGAAATTCCACCACAGCTCACTGCAGGCAAACAGGGGCCTTCAAATCGTTTAAAAACAGTAAGTAAGCCTCCCATTAATGTAGCGCTCGGGCATTTAAGACAAACAGCTGGAGCTGTTAGCACGATCACTTCTTGAAATTCAATTTGCCACACGATATGAGGACGATAAAAGAAGATACAAGTGTCGACGGTCTAAAAATTTTGCTAGCAGTCATCACTCACGGGGTCCACTTTCTTCGTCCTTGTCTTGCGTGTCAAGCTGAACTCGATGCTTCCAAACATTTGTTTTCCCGCCAAACGACGCGCGTACTATAGATCACGTTTTTTTGTTTTCTTGAAAATCTAATCTCATTGCTTAGTTTTCCACTCAACAAGAAGGTGGCGCTAGTGCCCCACAGCGGGTTTTTACGTTGTGTAGTGCCGAAGGTTCTTGTGTAGGAATTTTGGCGGGCTTTTAAGTTGCGTAGTTGGCCGGACGATGGGTCGGCAAGCTAGGAAAGTCAAGGTGGACGGGGACGGGGAGTTAGTGCAGTGCCAGGAGTGCCACCGTTGGTTCTATTTAGACGAGACAAAGTTCAGGAGCTAAGCCGAGGCAGATGGGGCTAGCTTCGCGTGCAAGATATGTATGCGTTTTGAGGAGGCCGTTCAGATGTTGAAAGGGGAATGGGCAGCTACGATTAAGGAACCCAAAGGGGACCTGAAGGTGGAACGAGCGGAACGGATTAAGCTAGAAACTCAGGTCGCCGAGTCGCTTAAGAGGGAGGAGGCTAATGCCGATCTGCTGGAGCTAACTGTGGGCGAGCTGAAGGAGTAGCGGGAAAAGTGGGCCCAGCTAGAACAGGTATAAGCGCTCAGGTCGCGGCCGGCAGGGCAGCCCGGTTCGGAGCAGTGTCAGGTGGGGGACGAGGTTCGTCGATCCTACAGTGCTGTAGCACATCAGGATTTCAGTGGGTAAGAGAGAGAGGTAAAAACTCGCGAAAGTAGCGTATGGCAGCAGGAGAGACAGGTAGTGCGATCCGGAGGACAACAGTCGCAGTCAGAAAGCGAACGGTTAGAGCGGAGGAGGGTTCTGGCAGTCGGTGACTCGAACGTAGCAAGGGTTGAGGGAGGCGTTTTGACGACAGTGAAGGCGGACAGGCGGGTGCAGGTGGAGGCCCAGTCAGGGAAGTGCATGGTAGATGCAATGGCCAAAGCCCAGGAGGTGGTGGGGGGCAGCATGGATGGCGAACACCTTTTCGTTATCTATGCTGGTCTCAACGATGTGCTGATGGGGAGGAGCCAGAATCTCGAGAAGCGTAGGCTTAGAGAGGCCTCCAGAGTGTGCATGTAACCATATGCCCAATCCCAGAGGTCCAGAGCCAGGCTAGCGAAACGGATCGAAGGATCGTTCAGGCTAACCGTGTAATTAGGTTAATGAGTCGACGACTAAGATACGGGTTAATGGAAGTTAAAAGGGAAGTGTACGAGGTCAGGAGCCACCCTTTTGCACAGGATAGCATTAACTACGGTGGTGCCACTGGCAAGAGGGTGGGTAGTAAGATAGATCGCGAGGCAAAAGCTGTTTTGGGGGGACCCAGAGCTCTGAGAGAATCAGTGTAGAGAAGGAAGAACCAAATTAAACGGACGATGGAACCATTGGAGAATAAATAGACACAAGCGTCAGGGGCAAGCTAATTCAGATATATGTTTCATTAACATGCAAGGTGGCAGGAATAGACTGAAATGGGAGGAAATAGAACAGTTAAGCCAGGAGGAATTAATGGTATATGGTTTAGTGGAAACGCATCTTAGAGACATGGAGCAACCACCCTGTATCCCAGAATACGCATGAGAATATTGCAATAAAACAGAGGGCAGTAGAAAGGGGGTGGAATTGGGGCATTCATTCATAAAAGTAAGAATGTTCAAAAGATTAAACTGGGACGCAAGGAACATTTATGGCTAAAAGGAAAAGTGGCAGGGGAGCAAACACTCCTTGGCTTTGTATACCTATGGACAGGAGCTAATGGCAAAGAGGAAAACAGGAAAATGTTAGAATGTATTGCAAGCGACATTGATGAGCTAGGAGGATAGGTAAATATATTAGGCGACATGAACGCACATATAGAAGACCTGGATGGGTACACAGATTCGACAGAAAGCATGCTGCAGCACATGTGTGACAGGCATGATTTAGTTTTATGCAACAGTACCCAGAGGTGTGAAGGGATAACATGGCAGGCAGGGAGTCTGCATTCGACGATAGATTTTGCACTAATGTCACAGATGATGTATAATAGATTAGGGGAAAATGAGCATAGATGAACATGGTTCCAGAAGTCTAGGTAGTGACCACAAGCGTATCAAGTTTAGTTTCAGAAGGAAAACCAATGTTTGACTGAAGCGAGATGAACAATCAGAGGGGAATTTTTACTCAGAAAAGCAATTGGAAGCAGCAGCCAAACAAATTGAGAAAGTTTTTTTGAGGATAGTGAAACCGAATGGACTTATACCAAATTAACTCGATTACTGGAGCTAGAGCTAGCTAATGTGCGTGTAAAGCTAAAAGGGAAAAGACGCAAACCCATGAGTTGGTGGGATCAGGAAGTCAAGAGGGCGATAGAGAAACGTCAGGAAGCGCCAAGGAAACAGAGATATTCTAAAAAGAGGGGGTAACTGCAAGTTGAAGCAGACAGGAAATGGGTACCTTCATAAAGTGTAGAAGGGAAGCATGATATTTTATTAATGAGAAAATTAGAAGAAAAGGCGCCAATGGATGTCAAAAGTAAATAAAAAGGGTAGAAAAGCAGCTCAAAAATTCTGGAAGCATCTAAATGCAATCAGTAATGAAACTAGGCTAGAACAAAGGTTTATTGTTACAGATCAGGGTATACGACTAAAAGGGGATGAAGCGATAAAACACGTAGGAACAATGATGACAGAAAAATTTAAAGAAATGTTGGACATAGTTTATCGAAGGAGGATAGACCGGTTACTGCAATAGCTTCACTTGAGCAAAGAGAGTGGCAAAGGGCAGAGAAGAAGGTTCTTAGTGTCACATCAACAGGACCAGATTGTATTCCGATTATGTTAATAAAGAAGCTAGGACCAAAATCCAAGCAAACATTAATACAGGTAGTGAATTAAATGACAGTGGTTGAAAAAGACCCCGATGAATGGCGATTAAGTAGAATGAACATGATATATAAGGGAAAGGGGGACAAAGTTGACGTAAGTAACTACCGTCCCATAACGGTGACATCTCTGGTTTACAGGGTGGTGATGCAGATTATAAAAGACAGATTGCAGGCTTGGGTGGAGAACGAGAGGGTGCTAGCGGAGCTACAAAATGGGTTCCTGAAACAAAGGAGGTTGGAGGACAATCTGTTTTCATTTACGCAGTGTATCGAGATTGCTGAAAAGAAACAAGGGTCCTTTGGCTAGCATTTCTAGGTATTAAGGGATCCTACGACAACGTTATTCAAGAGTACCTGTGGGACATACTGGGCACATTGGAAGTGGAACATGGAGTAATTAATCTTTTAAAAGATATATATATATATATATATATATATATATATATATATATATATATATATATATATATATATATATATATATATATATATATAAAGGTACCAGATTGCTTATAAAATGGAAAAAATGTATCAGAGCCTCTAGAGATACACCGAGGGCTTAGGCAAGGATGTCCTCTTTCGCCTTTGTTGTTCATGTTGTACCTGCAAGGGTTGGAGACCAAGCTAGAGAGAAGCGGACTAGGCTTCACTTTTCTTTTTTCAAGCGCGGAGAATGGATTAAACAGTCATTACCGGGACTAATACACGCCGATGATATAGTGCTAATGGCTGACAACAAGGAAGATATACAAAAGTTGACAGACATTTTGGTACAGAGGGATATAGATTAGGTTTCAATTTAGTAAGGAAAAATGTGCAGTCATGATATTTAATATTGAGGTCGGCGAGCATAGAATACAGGGGTTCATGCTAGAAGTAGTGGATGAGTACAAGTATATTGGAGTCTGGATAAATAACGGTGCTGATTATCTGACAGAGCATGAAAATAAGTAATGAATAAAGCTAGTAGGAATGCAGCTGTCAAGAAAATTAGGGCACTGGAATTACAACAGGTATGAAGTGGTAAGAGAGATCAGGAAAGGGGGGATGGTTCCTAGCCTGACTTTCGGTAATGCGGTCCTGTGCATGAGCCCAGGTGTTCAAGCAAGGTTAGAAATTAATCAAGGTGGCGTAAGGGGGTTAGATTTGGGAGCACATGGCAATACACCAAATCAGGGGGTGCAAGGTGATATGGGATGGGCGTCGTTCGAGAGCAGAGAAGCTAGCAGTAAGATAGCATTTGAGGAGCGATTGAGAAAAATGGGCGAAAATCAGTGGGCTAGGAAAGTTTTCAGATGCCTGTATATAAGAAATGTTGATACGAAATGGAGAAAGCGAACTAGGAAATTGACAAGCAAATATTTGTACAGCAGTAAGGGGCAAGTCAGCAATTATTGGTTAAGAAAATGGTTAGAGAAACAGAGAGAGCTCTGTGGAAAACAGGGATGCTGACGAAATCAATCAATCAATCAATCAATCAATCAATCAATCAATCAATCAATCAATCAATCAATCAATCAATCAATCAATCAATCAATCAATCCATCCATCCAGCCAGCCAGCCAGCCAGCCAGCCAGCCTTCTACCGGCAGGCCTTCTACGGCCCAGGTTAATCTTTCCGAGCGACCAATCATTAATTTAGCTGCCATTTGCCACGCTGGCCAGTTTGTTCAGTATGCGGTGCGCAGTTTGTGATGATGCTGCAAGGTCACGAGACATAGGTGGCCCACCTGCCTCCTAGGTAGCTCTCTGGCGACGACCTGCGGGCTCCATACACTAATTCTTTGCTCACAGCGCCGACACCGGATTTTCTGTTGAACGGAGCCTTTACCGCTGTCGCGTTAATATGATGGAGAGTACCGCCTACTGCGCCAGGTCATGTCTAATGTGTGATGTATGCTCTGCTTCTTTGGCCTACCCGCGCCCCACCCTTGGGGTGTACGTGCTTTCAAGCCGGCCTAGTGACATCAAAGCTAGGTGCGCTTGCAAAGGAGATGAGTGACTGGCTCAGGCCTACCAGATATCTTGTGCCGAACAGGATAAGAAAATGTGCTCCGCCATGTGTAGAGAATGACCGTATGCATATTAGGGAATTAACCCTTTGCGTTATCGCTCCTTACCCTCAAGGCAAAGCTAAGTGTCACTTCCAATTTTTTCTCCGGATGTGTACAAGCAATGTTCCAGCTTCAAGACAGTAAACAAGGTGTCTGTAGTCATCACTCCAAGTCTATTGACCTCCTTTAAATGGTCAAGGCCTGTGTCTTTTTGGCCATTACCCCTGCTGAACGGCAACGCAAGCAAGCCGTCCTTGTGGTGCTCCTGGTGGCCCCATCGAGAAACACTCACAGCCCGGAGCACACGTCATTCCTTGTGTCGCTCCAGGATGGCACTGAATTGCAGGAAACACACAGAAGTTATAACACAGCTGAACTGTTATAAAAGAAGGGAAAGCTTACACCTAACACTTGGGTTGATCGATTAGGAGCCATGCAAAATGAAAAGTGTTTAAGACTTTCATTTTAACTATTAATACGGTGTTGTCGGGCATCTTTTGTTAAGACGAATGAGCGCGTTCCACTCATGAAGGCCATTTAAAGGGGCCATAAATTTGACCATTTCGTTCCAAGTGCGAACCGCGATAAAGTTAGTGATACGGCTACACGGAATTCTTAATTTTTTAGGCAATGCTGTAAACGACCCTGCCGAGACGGGTGCTGCCCAAAGAAGTTGCAGCAATGCATTCTTCGAGAACAATTCGAATATATGGTATCAGGAAAGCAACACGATCCACAACAAAGGACAGGAAAGAAAAATAGGGATTTAGGAACAGCGCACAAAATTGAGCAAAATCTCCTGCCCTGAGTCCACCTAAGAGAACATTATCATGCAGTCGGGAGAAAATATTACACCGTAAAAAAAAACTTACTAATAAAGTGCCAAATAGACAATTTTTGACAAGCGGATCGCAGGAAAGTCGCCGAAATAACGCCATTAGTGTTCCAACGCGGCTGAGAAGCGAAGCAGTTGACCTTTTAGAGGTACCAAAATGATGGGGAAGAGAGGGGGGACGTTATTTATGTTCCGGCCATAAACTAAAAGGCTCCTTACTTGGCTCAGTTGCGGTCAAAAGAGCGCTTGAATAAGGAAATAGAGAATTCAGAGATAAAGAAATAAAACAAGCAATAAAAGAAAAACGGTAAGGTAATCTTTTTCCATTCATTTAATCTCTACTACATCATTCATCACACCTTCACCCATCATTGATGCCCTGGGACAATAAACTCCGCTTTAAAAAATGATAAGCACAACAATGAATCCGCGAAGTAAATTGTATGAATTTTCGAGGAGCCAGTGCAATACTAAGGTTCGTTTGACTCAAGAAAAGATTAGGTTGTAGTTTACTTGAGTAAAAGCATTTCCGTGAGCGCGACCTAAGCATATGACAGAGGCGCCTATCTATCATATTCCTCGGTAAAAGTAAACGGGAGCTTTTAAAAGAAGCGTTTGACTGTTGTCTGAGAAACTTGTTTTCAAGAGCAAGGGCGTTACGATAATGTATGAGCAAACTAAAGTATCGCGCGTATAATGAAATTATTCCCGGTAGTACATCTGACAGAGCATAAAAAATAGCGATTGGTTCTTTAACATTCAGTATCAAAGAATTACGCTCCAAAGAGTCTCATGATACTGTAGTACATGAACCTTCCCCAAGAGAATATTCATGTTGCAGGACAGCAGAGGCAGAAAATAAAGGTATACTGAAAAGATTAAGTAAAAACTCTGACGTGTAGTATATAGCATAACAATCGCGAACATGATTTTCATTCACAAAAGATCGCCGGGTATTATTTTACTGTCTGTGTAGAGGCTTTTTTATTGTTTTGGGGATATTTTGTATGGTATGAGGTAGAGGCCCCGTGATGATTATGTAATCATAAATTTGTTCATCAAAAAAGAAGAAAAGGCACAACTGAAAAGTTCGGACACAATGAGAAACTTTATCATAGTGCTGACAGAAGTAAATATGTGCACAGAAAGCCAATCTTCAAATCTTGCCCAGTAAAGAAGTACATGTCACGACTCATCACTAGGCATCTTCAGGGAGCAAAATATATTTTAGCTATAAAGAGCAGTTGAATTCGGAAAGTAAATGCTTGATAAAAACACGGCATCAACGCCAAACAGCTTCTAGAAAGCCTGAAAGATAGACAAATTGCAGTCCTAATGAAAACAAAAACAACATGAAAAACCTCAAGATACGTTGACAGAATTGAATGATTGATTCAGTTTATGAGGGTTTAACGTCTGAAAGCCACTCAGGTTATGAGGGACGCCGTTGTGAAGGGTTCCGGAAATATCGACCACCTGCGGGATTCTTTAACATGCACTGACATCGCACAATACACGAGCCTTTAGAATTTCTCCTCCATCGAGATCTTTCCGCCACGGCCGGGATCGAACCCGCGTCTTTAGCGTCAGAAGCCGGACGCCATGCCCCCAAGTCACTACGGCGCCTCGAAAATACTGGTTGGCGAAATGATTTGTGTTGTATTTGACCGATGCAGTCAGAAGCTGTATTGAAGAAAGGCAGATTTTCAATATTAGCGGGTTGATCAGAATAGGAAGACTGCAAAGGCATATGAAAGCAAGAAGATGTTTCTCTCCCGCTCGCGCGCTCGGACCACTTAGTGACCGCCACAGTTTTACGTCTCGCCTCCGAGGTTCTCCTTCGAATGGCTCGTAACATTTGGTGGATCAGTGCTGGGTAACGGTTTCTGACTACCGCACTCCGGACCGCTTCACAACGGACCTCCCACCTGTCCACCAGCTACCCAGCCGCCGTATCCGCGGAGAGTCGCCTGAATTTGGGCCCCTTCCCCCGCCTAAACGAACGACACAGCCTCGGCCACCAAGTCTAACTGACATGGCAACTGACACCGGGTCCCCGGCGCCGACCCAGCCTAGCCCGGTGAGCCCAACTGCCATGGCCACTGACCCCCGGCTCCTGGCGCCGATCCTTTGCCACCCACTTTTCACGGCGACGTTTTCGAAGACGCTGAGAATTGGCTGGAGACCGTCGAGCGGGTCACCCGTTACAACGGCTGGAGCCATGAGCGCAAGCTCCAAAACGTATTCAACAGGATAGATAAGCGGGCGAGTTGGTGATACATAATGCAAAAAAACAGCGCGAACAAACGGGGACTAGACGAAGAATACACAGGAACAAGCGCTGACTCTCAACTAAAGTTTAATCACAGGAAGCACACTTATAAAAGGAAACAGAAAACGAAAAAAACACAAAATCAGAACGCATGTGTTACTATGTGATGTCCAGATATGCAACCTCACAGTCACGCAGGAGCAGGGATGGTTGGCTGACACATAATCTTGGTTTCTTTGTCATGTTATACGCCTCGATAATTTCCCTGGTCAACTGGTCGGGGTGTTTGTACAAAATGTCAGTAAAATGCAAGGACGGAAAACATGATTGACACTCTCGGCAATGATCAACTAGATTAGTGGAGCGATTAGATTCTAATGAATTGAGATGTTCTCCGAGTCGTGTGTTGGGTTGCAATAAAATAATTAAAAAGCTTAAAGCGCCGACATTGGTGCCGTCTTCACAGAAAGAACAGAAACGGAAAAAGTTCGCAGTCCTTCCCTATGTGCATCGCCTGTCTCATGGTCTTAAAAATGTGGCCCATAGGTATAAAGTTGATGTGGTTTTTTCGGCCCCGAATAAGCTCAGTAAAATTTGTTCAGCAGTAGAAAATAAGTCCCGCAACCCCAAGAAATCTGTAACGTCCTGTGGTGTTAAGCACGCTAAAAGTTTTGTGCCGTGCTCCAAAGGGGTAGTTTATAAAATCCCCCTATCCTGTGGTCAGATATACATTGGGCAAACGGGACGTTGTATTAACACACGACTCGGAGAACATCTCAATTCATTAGAATCTAATCGCTCCACTAATCTAGTTGATCATTGCCGAGAGTGTCAATCATGTTTTCCGTCCTTGCATTTTACTGACATTTTGTACAAACACCCCGACCAGTTGACCAGGGAAATTATCGAGGCGTATAACATGACAAAGAAACCAAGATTATGTGTCAGCCAACCATCCCTGCTCCTGCGTGACTGTGAGGTTGCATATCTGGACATCACATAGTAACACATGCGTTCTGATTTTGTGTTTTTTTCGTTTTCTGTTTCCTTTTATAAGTGTGCTTCCTGTGATTAAACTTTAGTTGAGAGTCAGCGCTTGTTCCTGTGTATTCTTCGTCTAGTCCCCGTTTGTTCGCGCTGTTTTTTTGCATTATCCAAAACGTATATTTGCTCTGGAAGAATCTGCCCGGACGTGGTTTTAAAACCACGAGACTACCATTTCCACCTGGGAGACGTTTTGCCAGAAACTCCTGGCTACATTCCCCAACGCCGACCGGCGGTAGAAGGCTGAAGCTGCTCTGCACTCCCGAAACCAGCGCAGATTGAAAGCGCCTGCATGTACACCGAGGGCATGGCCCGTCTATTCAAGCTTGCCGATCCCAACATGACTGAGGAGAAGAAGCTTCGCCATCTGATGTGAGGGGTTAAGCAGGAGCTCCTCGCAGGCCTCGTACGCAGCCCACCCCGCACTGTAGCGGAATTTCTCACCGAGGCGACCGCCATGGAGACGACGCTCCAACAACAGGCCCGCCAGTACAATCGGGACATCAACAGCATTGTGCCCGAAACCTTTTTGTCATGCCTAGGCGGCAGTACAGACACATTGCGCGAACTGATTCGGTCAGGTAGCGCCTGGGCCCCTGGCAGCGCTGACAAGTCATCAGGGACGAAGTGCGGCAGGTTGCGCAGGCGCCTCTTGTTCCCGAAGCGCCGCCTCAGTTCGATGCCCGACCCACATATGCATCCGTTGTAGGTCGCTCGGCTGGCTATGGTCCGGCTACTGCGACACCTGCCATGAGCAGCATTGGCACATGTCACGCAACCGCACCTGGCTCCGCTGTTCCCTCGACGTCTGCTGTCAGTAGCACCACCCCATATTATGCAACTGCCCCTGCTACAGCTCAGCCACGTCCTCGGAAGTCAGATCTGTGGCGTACACCGGACCGTAGTCCTCTTTGCTACCACTGTGGGGAGCCTGGTCTTTTCTACTGAGCCTGTCCGTACCGCCAAGTGGGTCTTCGCGGTTTCCGTCCTGACGCACCTTGTCCTCAGAACGGTGAACGACCGCCTGAGATTGCGGAGCATCTATGTGCGCGCCAGTACAGTGTTTACTCTGGAAGGCGTGAGTCCCATTCGCCTTCGCCTTTCCGCTATCGTGCGTCCAGCCCCGGCCGCCAGAGTAGTTCCGCTGGCCGTCGCTCGCCCAGTCCTCGTCGGGAAAACTAACACCTGCGACCTCTGCAGGCAAGGCCGCTGACATCGAGATGTGTCAAGATCCTGCATCGCGGAACGATCGAGCCGACGATACCTGGACAGAGAGAGGAAGCGACAGTACCCGATAATCTGCATCCAATTTGCGGGTGACAATTGATGGCACTCAGGTTACCGCGCTGCTCGATACCGGTGCTGATTATTCCGTTATGAGTCGTGCCTTTGCTGGAGACCTTAAAAATTTTCTGACACCGTGGACGAGGACACCCATGTGCACCGCTGGTGGCCACTTAATTTTCCCTGTTGGCAAGTGCACGGCTAGGGTTGGAATTTGTGGTATTACGTACGTTGGTGAATTTGTCGTGCTCTCTGAGTGTTCCAGAGACTTGATTCTGGGGATCGACTTTCTGCAGGCGAATGGTGCTGTGATTTACTTTACGGACGCACGCGTCACGTTCTCGACCAAACCGGCCGTGGACCGCTTTGACTCCCGACATCCTTGCAGCAACGCTCTGCGCATTGTCCAGAATGACGTCATGGTGCCGCCGCGGTGCAGTGTCCTGGTGCTCGTGCGGAACGACCTATTCCACGACTACGAGGGCCTGGCAGATGGTCATACTGCACTGCTGCTTGAGCGGGGCCTTGTTGTTGCCCGAGGGCTCGTCCAACTACGTGACAGCCATACCAACGTCCTCCTGAACAACTTTTCCAACGAATATCAGCACCTCGTCAGAGGCACGGCTATTGCCTTCCTTCACGACGTTACTGAGGTCCCAAGTTTGTGCACCGTGAGAGGACCCACTCCAGAGAATGCTGGCCCACACCACGCTCTTCCGACGGTCAAAATAAATCCGGCCTTGGCATCTGTTCAGAAGGATCTTCTGTTGGACCTATTGGCAGACTTTGCGGACTGTTTCGCTACGTGTTCGAAGGTCGGCCGCACTCCACTCGCCAAGCACCGTATCATCACTGATGCGACTACGCGACCCGTCTGCCAGCGCCTCTACCGTGTTTCGCCGATAGAGCGAGAAGCCATTAAATATCATGTTGCCGAAATGCTTGCGGACGATGTCATTCAGCCGTCCACCAGCCCATGGGCATCGCCTGTGGTTCTTGTAAAAAAAAGGAAAACACTCTGCGTTTCTGCATTGACTATCTAAAACTTAATAACGTGACCAAAAAGGACGTTTACCTACTGCCCAGGATAGACGACGCGCTCGACCGATTGCGGGACGCCCGATACTTTTCTTCCTTATATCTTAAATGTGGGTACTGGCAGGTTGAATTGGACGAACGAGACCGGGAGAAGACAGCTTTCGTGACGCCCGACGGCCTCTATGAGTTTAAGGTGCTCCCTTTTGGTCTTCACCCAGCACCTCCACCAAATTTTACGAGCAATTCGTAGGAGATCCTCCGGAGAAGAGACGTAAAACTGTGGCGGTCCCTAAGTGGTCCGAGCGCGCGAGCGAGGGAGAAACATCTTCTTTCTCCACGGATGCACGCGCTTTTTCTTCTTCTTCCACAGTGGCACGTATCAATATGCAATGCACCTTGAGTACTCGCGAGAAATTGATGTCATGAAATTATTTTGAGGACAATTCCGACAATCTGTCAGAGAGCGTCAGGACACTAGGGCAACGCGTTGCAGTAGTCCTACAGACCTACTGGGATATAAATGGGTTGTCTTTGTGTGCATGCAGCTGCCATAAAGTTGAGGCGTGGAATACGTCAGTAATTGGCTTTATATGTTACTTAAGAGATCAGAGAGAGACAGTGGTAAACAATAAGAATTGAAAGAGAGCAGGGATTAAACAGAAATGTTGAGCTAAAAAAACATAGGCACAATGTTCGAGGGACTCGGAAAGTAATACCTAAAGAAAGTATAGGGCACGCGGGGCCTGGAAGCGCACAAGAGTTGGGTATATGCGGCAACGCGATCATTTGTAAGGATTTAGCTGAGCCCACAAAAGCGTCGAACACTGGAAACTAAGAATTACACTTACTCGCTCTGGGCAGTGATTTTCTCGGTGATTCACAGGTAGACGGAAAGGGGGGCTACCGGGACGACCGGGACGACCGGGAACACGAACAGGTCGTTTGCATCTGAAATTGGAAGTTTTTATTAAGGGCTTTGATGCCGCTAAATTTTCTTAAAATACGTTCAAGATACTATTTCAGTTTACTCCGAATTTTTGTCTCATTCAAGACGTTTCCGCCATTAACGGAACAGACTGCTTACTGCCCTTAAACTAGGAGATTTTAACCAGGTTACAATCTTTTCGCTTCCTTACAATGCAACTTACTTTAGACGGTAGCTTATAGAGCTTTTCGGCTCGCCAAGTTGCTGAACGCCTTAACACTTGGTCTGACAACACGTGCACCTGCGCCAGAGTACCGCGGCTAACTTTAGCAGGCACGGTGGCACACTCTGTCGATAGCTTACAGAACTTGTAGGCTCGCCAATTTTAAGCTTGCCGTAACTCTTACACTGGTGTGCCGGAGCCTAACGTAGGCCTCATGGAATCTCCGCGAACAAGTGGTGCAGACCAAATGGAAAGGACGAGTTGTGAAAGATCTCGATTAATTAATATACATTTCTTCGTGGAGCGCTTGTGACCGTGCTAGGTCGTGTTCACCGAGCCTGATGACATCCTGGTGCTATCGACAAACCAGGTTGAGCGTTGAAGAGATATAGAATAGATTTATTTTTAAATCCATGGGAACGCTCTGATTACGTAAAATTGATAGTGCTCTTAAATCGCTGCTTTCATAGGTTACATCAGTTGAAACAACAAAAACTAATAAATTGAACCCAAGGACAATGCAAGCAAGCATTCCCTTGATAACGCGTTTTTTTCATACACATGTTTCGACGGATATGTGTATAGGAGTTTACTTTAGGAACTTGTGGTAGACTCGCTAGCAAGCGGCACCTTTTAGTCGTGCTACGGTTAACTTGCAACATAAATTTCTTAATATTACACGGGGTCTGGGCATTGACATATAAGAACTGTGTAAAAAAAGCATATATTAGCCCATCGTGTCATAGAAATACAAAAGTGAACAAAGGGAGAGGAAAAAGATCGCGACAAAAGGACTCACCACAAAAAAAAATAAGAAACAAACTTTTTATACTGTTGGGACCGCCACCCTGCCCGTAGTGGTGAGAACGTAAGATACAGGCAGCTCTAGTTATATTTCATGGATCGATCTTTCCAGAAACTTGACCATGCGTGAGTAAGCGCCAGACAATGAACATCTCGTTCTTGCGGTTGTCCGAAATTCCTGACTGAAACACTGAGTCGACTTCTTAATTTACATCATGGGTATCAACTTTTTTCTACATCAAATTGAAACTATTTGTCTAGAGGGCACATGCAATGACAAATGCTGCAGAGCTGCATGAAGCCATATTACAGTTCGAGCATGTTTCATTGCTTTTGCGAAGCTACATTATGTGCTCAGATTTACGTAAAATACTTTTAGCTTGGGTTATGATTTAGAGCATCAATATGACTGCAGCGTGGGTGGCATGCATGTCATACACTGCACTAGAAATATTCAACTATGCGTTTATGCTGAAAATCTCATACACTCTATCAAATGACCTCTAAAAATTACTGGACGAGGTACCATCTTTCCTACAGCATCCTTCCAGGAAATTTGATTATGTATTGAGTCTTCGTGCGACCATTGCAGCTATGATGCATATTTTGGAACTGTTTTAGTATTTATACTTCGATCCTAAAATTGTTTAGCATACACATTTCCGGTGATAGTATGCGTTCTATATGAAATGATAAAGGTTGCTCTTACTCTGAAGCCACAATCAAAGCCATTAGAACCAAAACGAAAAGCAGTATAGACTTCATTTTCAGAGCTATATTCTTCAACGAGGAATGAATTTGGACTCTGAGCTGGAACGTCTGCTCAGAGCTTTTACAACACTGAATTTATACCTGAAGAAGCTCGATTCATTAGACGTGGTGCGTTTCCGGTTATATTTGTTTATATTCTTGCTGCGCAACGCAATTATTACAGATGATAATTTCTTCCGGACAAACGTCACCAAATGAACTGATAAACGCACCAAATAAATCTTACAAATTCACTTTAATTCCTAATTATACGTCGTGCTTACTTAATTTTCTTTTTCTGTTGGCTCTGTTCAAGTCGCGAACATCGATCAAGAATATCTAAGAAACCGGTGAGGAAAAAAACATTAACATAATTATTCACATCCTCAATTTTCGTTTCAACTTCTTACTGTGGAAGCGTGCATTACTGCTTCGGATTTTGTACCTAGCCAACTCGACCTCCTGGGGGAGCTGACCTTTTGCATGAGTCCTTAGCAGTTTTAAACCAACTTAACCTGATTACGCTTCCTGCAGGTGTTCAGGAATGTGGATACACAAACAGAGTTTCTATTACCTAATGCCAATTTTTGAGGAACCAAATAAGACCAGATGAAGGCGGCAGAGACGAATGGTATGCTAGCATTCAAAACATTCCGGCGCGTGCTCTGGTCTTCGTTTAAGGCATGGGTCTAAACGTTTGTCTTCTCAACTCCGACGTTTGCTTATTTCATGCTGCTTCACGATCGGCGGCGGTTGTACTGCTGGCAATTGCAAAGCGCACTTGTTTATTTACCAAACAAAAATTACGTATAAAATGCATATCAGCATGTCGCAACCGATATGGCGACACTGCGCAAAGCTCTGGGGCTCAACGTTAGGATATAGTATTGAATAAAAACACGAGAATCTCAATCGACTGCTCAGCTATCTTGCCAAAACGTTGTGAAATATTTATTCCTTAGAGTGGACTTATGGTTCAGTGGGACGCTTCGCAATAAAGTCACTCAAGTGGTGTTCTCTTGCGCTTTGACGTTTAAAAGCTGTGGAATTGGTTTTTGAGAAAATGAAATGGAGCAGTAAGTGTCTCCCATCTCGGTCGACACCACAATCGCGGCGTCAAAGAAGGGAGGAAAGTGCGAGTAGAATAAAAAAGAAAGAAAGAGGTGTTTTAGTGAAGGACTCTGTAAAATTGACGTGCAGTGACATTGCACAACGGACGGGCGCCTTTTTGCGTTTCACCTCAAACGTTACGCTGCCGCAACGGCTGGATTCCAACCCTAGAAATCCGGATTAGTATACGAACGGCTAACCACAGAGCTATGGTGGTGAGTCACAAATTTGAGGCCAATTCATCCCTTCGTACAGCTTGAAATGCTAAATAACACCACGGTTGGAATGAAATCTTCAACGCACTTAAAGGTGCACTAAAGAGGAATCTGAACTTGTCTTTTTACCACGGGAACTCTATCTACACGTTCCGGCCATTCTTTGAAACTGCAAATTATTGCCCTGTGCGGCCGATGGCCCTAATTAAATATGATTTAACATCCCGGTTCCCGCCGTTTTTTAAAACTGGATTCGGTAGATAGGCGGAGTCAACCAACGCGTCAGCCATTCCCGTGGCGGCTTGCCGCTCCGCCATCGGGGGAGTGACACCGAAATCAGAGTCCGCTTGTTTTTTTTTTAATTTCCGTGGGCCTAATTTGTGGCTATATTGCCTGTAACTGAAACTGTTTATTCACTGAAACCTAAAAGTCAAATAAAAGCGAAAGCGAGGCCGCCACTGGACTGACTGAAAGGCACTTCACGCGTTGGTTGACTCCGCCTACCTACCGCGTTGAGTTCAAAAAAAGGCGCGAGCCGCGGAGTTTAATTCGATTTACTTAGGGCAATGGGCCGCACAGTATCATAAGTCGATGTTTCAAAGAATGCCTGGAACGTGTAGATACAGTTCCCGCGGTAAAATGACGAGATCAGATTCCTATTGATTGCACCTTCAAGTCTGTTTGTTGCACTGCCTCCTTGTTCACACACAGTGTGCCTTAAGTTCTATTAAAAGCGTTAAGCTGCTAAATATAGTGGCCTACCGGCAAATTTGTCTTAAGAATGTCATAATTTCATATTTCAGCGCTACCATTCTACTTTATATAGCGAGCTCTAAGCAAAACAGTTAGAGTGAGGGCTGGGATTGCGAGCCTAGAACGCAGCACCATGGCCGGTGGTCATTAAGGAGAGCATCTCTGATATGCGACATCAAAGTAACCGATGCTTTCCGATTGCAACACTTCGTCTGAAGGCAAAGACAGCATCTGCACTGTAAAAAGCGGTATGAATCAGTTTTATTTTGTGGAGATACTACACTAAAATATCCAGCCCACGAGGTCCTTTCAGCATCGTCATCATCGTCATCAAACTGTCTATGAAAACTACAGGGAAACGGGCTCTCCTTATCTCTCAATTAACCCTTTCCCGTGTAAGCCGCGGCCACCTTATCCACGCACACTTCTTAGCCTCATCTGCCCATCTAACTTACTGCCGCCCCCTGCTGCTCTTGCTTTCTCTTAGAATCCAGCCCGATACCCTTAGCGATCATACGTTCTCTTGCCTTCGCATACATTCCTTCCCGAAGCCTAATTCTTTAACATTTCGTATAGGGCATCATTAACCCGTGTTTGTGTCATCACCCACTCTGCTCTCTCTCCTTCTAAAATTTACATGTATCATTTTTGTTTTCTCTAACAAGCTGCCTTGCCTGTCCTCAATATAAGTAGAACCTTTTTGGTTAGCCTCCATGTTTCTGCCCCTTACGTGAGTACCGGTAAGATGCGGCTGTTGTACACATTTGTCTTGAGGTATATTGGTAAACAGCCCGTCATGATTTGAGAGAACCTGCCAAATGCGCTCCACCCCATTCTGATACTTCCAGTTACTTCACTCTAGTGATCCCGATATGTGGTCCCTACCTGCCCTAAGTTGTTGTATTCCCTTGCCACTTGCAGCTTCTGGCAAGCAGTTGTAAACGGCTGTTCCCATCCGAGGCCGTTGAACATTTCTTTCGTTTTCTAGCAAATAATTTGTAGATCCCCCGTTCGGCGCTACCTTTCTAAGTCTCCGATTATGATTTTTAATTCACCTTGGGCAACTTAACTAGCAGGGACAGGAGCGAATGGGATACTGCTAATGTGTCATCTATTAACTATTGTTTCTAACGATTACCAGACAAGGTAGTAAGATGAGCACCGGTAGTAACATGAACACTTTATCAATAGTGTAGGGTTCTCGTCTTGTAGTACGTCGTGTGGCGGCACCAGAAACATTAGTCTTAGCTCACTCCACTCACAGATAGACAGTTTTAATTAATAATAGGAGGTGGAGCGCGTACGTATTATGTCGACCTCTATTGCATCTCTATACTGCTTCTCACAAGCTCATACCACTATAGTGCAAGCAAGAGCACCAGTTAACGGTTTCAAATCTTGCTAAGTTGGCTCGGGATTTCGCGAGGAGAGTACGGCTTAATCCGTCGATTCGCGGTCGCTGGTTGCACGTAATTCTGAAAAGCCTGTTGTGAGATAAACGCTTAGCACCCAGCTCGTGGGCAGCTACAGTGCTGTTATAATGATGACAGTGCCCTTTAAGCAGTTATCTTTATTACTCACGAGCTACCTCCGCATTTTGGCAAACAGTTGTCCTACTTGATCTCATATTGGGCCGCCCTCAATTCAACACCCCCTATAATTTGCTGACAGCGTGTACTACTTTTTTAGCTTGTATTCGCTTTGCTACTCCAGCGAACGACTGCTTATATGTTCTTCATATATGCAGTATTTAGATCAAATAACCCGTCGTTTCCTGGAGTACCAAAGTGAACGGGAGTAGTCACCTCGGAGTTCATTTTGAAACATTTACTGCTTGTTTAGGATATAAAAAATTTAAGACGTTTATTGTGTTCGAAAGTGAGGGTTGAAAAATGGGTTTCCTTACAAGGCAAAGCAAAGGGGAAAATGATTATGGGAGTGCCTCAGACCGCAAGAAAACCAGTACTCTCGTCGAAACGTTATCTGGCTTCCTGAGGCGGCCCCAGAACCTTTGTTCACTTATTTAGTGTTGGTAATAACAGCACTTAGAATTCTGATTGATGCTGCCTTCTTTATGGCTAATACCAATTTTCTTGCTGAGCGTGATGGTCGATCAGTATTGTATTTATTTTTTTTACTCTACCTGTCTTCTATGCCGTAGGCTAGTAGTACCAGACAAAACCTTAATCTAGTAAACAGCTTGGCCGCTATTGGTAGGCAGCTGGGAATATGTTTAGAATGCCGGTCAGACGCAGTGCGATCTATTCTTGCTCCTTTAAAAAAAATTCCTCATTTTCTCAGAAAACTAAAACGCCCTCTTTTATTTTATGGTACTTTAGTAACAGAGATTAGTTTGGCCAGAAAATATAATGAAAGTGCCAGTAAGAAAGATTTTGTTTTTCTTTTAGCGCTTCACAAGCAATCCTATATTCGTAGCCCATATATTAAAGAGCGGATTAATGCAGTCAAGTTAAACAACTAAAAGCCGGGAAATATAATAAGTTATCTATTATCGAAAAATAATACGTTTGGAATATACTTCGGGATGTTTATAATGTATTTTAAACATTTTGTATTCATGAATACACTAAAAATATGCCGGAAATACGTTCCCGAAATTTTATGGTTAGTAAAAGAAATATATTCTTAAAATTTGCCAATGAGACGTCCCTCAAAACATGCTTCGAGCGCATTTGAAATACGTGAAAAATATCAATGCGCTTTTGGCATCTTGTCAATATAATAAAATTGTACTGTCGTAAATATGAAATTAATGCTTTCGAAGTATACCTCACTAAACGCATGTTTCAAGCACGTTTCAAATAAGTGAATAAATATGAATGCGGTTTTAGCATCTTGTCAATATACTAAATATTATTTCCGTAAATATGAAATAATGCATTAGAAGTAGACGTCATTTGAAGCATGTTTCGAGCACATTTCAAATACGTGAAAAAATAGGAATGCGGTTTTAGCATCTTGTCAGTATATTAAAAGTGTACTTTCGTAAATATGAAATTATTGCATTCGAAGTGTACGTCAGTTAAAGCGTGTTTCGAGAACGTTTCAAACACATGAAAAAATATGTATGCGGTTTTAACATATATACAATATATTAAAAGTATACTCCCGTAAATATTAAATTAATTCGTCTAAAGTATACTTCAATTTTAACAAACGGGTAGTCCTTTTAAACATATTTGAAGCACACTATTAGCTGCCGTATAACAGTCTAATGCTCCTAATCGCCTTGCGGGAAATGGCCTTTGCAAGTTGGAAATGTATTGAAGGTGTAGTTTCGCAAATACGCATTAATTCCTCGAAAGTACACTTCAATTCTAACGAATTAGCTGTCCGCGTAAACGTATTTGCAGCGCACTTCAAGCTGCCGATGAATGGCTAGCGCTCGAAATCGCATTTCTAGGAATGACATGTTGGCAATGCATTTAAAGTGTACTTTCGTAAATGCGAAATTAATTCGTGCGTAGTATACTTTAACTCTAACTAATGGGTAGTCTGCGTCAGCATATTTGCATCACACTTCAAGCTGCCTCGGAACAACCTAGTGCTCGAAATCACGCTTCCGGGAACAGTGAAAACTTTCCTTTTTCGGTCGCCCATTCGTTTATGTTAACTTCTAGCAGAAACGCAATCGCCACTTATTTAAATTAAGCGTGCACTGCGTGATAGTGTTTACCAGCAAGGGCGCCATGCGCACCTCGGGGCCCGAACATGCCAGAGAAAAGGACCCCGATTGGCAGGGCCGACCGGCTTCCATATACGCTCATGTATTTGTTGGTTGACAGTTCGGCTCCTGACCGATGACTGACGCAAGTTACGACTAACAATTAGGTTCTAGATAGACCGCAGATTCGAACACGACCACCCCTACGCTTGTGCAACAATTTGGGCGCCGACAGTCTTTGCACGAAAAGCGCCTCACTGGGCAAGATAATGTCTCCCCTCACAAGGGGTATATATAACCCATGCCAAGGATTAGGCTTGTCGAAGGAGTTCGTGTTTTTTGGCGTCAATTTCCGTCGGCATTTCCTGCGTGGCGACATCTTTCACGTTCAGGTCCCGTCACGTGACCTTCTATTGACAAACTTCTGGTAGACAACGCGTTTGATCTGGGATTGTCTGTCTCCTCATGCTTATAACCAGTTCAGTCATTACTTCTGCTGTTGACTCTTAGCATTCACGCTCTCGGGGAATGTGTGGCGACAGGTTGATAGCAGGTGCATGTCATGTGTTAAGATTGCTGGTGTGCTTTGTTAAAATGAGGCGATTAACCTCCCGCTGCGTGCACGTATGGTTTTACGGAATATCGCGATTTTATGATTTGGGTTTTTGTGTGTTTTTTCGGTTGTTACTTTTGGTGTCCATATAACTAAATCTTCTAAAAATATAAGTTTGGTTGTTAGTTAGCGCTCGCGTCGTCTCGTGTTTCTTCCACTACGTCCTGTGTTTCGTGCTGCTTAAATGAATCCATTCCAACTCGCCCAGTTTTCTGTTCTTGTAAAATGAGGGTTGTGGAAGCAAGAGGAGCTTCTTCTTCTTCTTCACCCCAGGCATACAAGAGGAGCTGCTTCTTCTTCTTCTTCTTCTCCTCAAGTAATATGGCACTGGTGCTTCTTCTTCGTCTTCTTCTTCATCTTATTCATCTTCTTGTTCTTCATCTTCTTCTTCATCTTCTCTTTTTTCATCTTTTTCTTCTTCATTATCTTCATCTTCATCTTCTTCATCTTCCTCATCTTCTTCATCTTCATCTTCATCGTCTTCATCTTCATCGTCTTGTTCTTCTTGTTCTTGTTCTTCATCTTCTTCTTCATCTTCTTCAGTGGATTATAGGATGGAAAAAGGAGAAGACACCGGCCTGTCTACTGGAGGGCTAGCCACCACGTCTACGGCCAGCGTGTCATACAATAGGTGGGGGAGGGGAAAAGATTAATAGGAGAGGGTAGATGCGCAGCCGCAGTGTAAATGCCAGTCGGCATATGCTGCCCTCTCTGGCAGCTCTCAGGCCCGGGGAACAAAAGCAAGAGCGAGTGTGAGGCTGGGCGAGACAGAAAATATACGGCAGCGCGCTGAAAATGAATGCAAATCAATGGCACACGACCTCTTGAAGTAGATTATCGTCGCAATGTTTCAGACATTCGGGAGCGCTTTTTGTTTCCCGTGAAGACTGCTAAATGAGTAAACACAAGGCATATGAGCTTCAGCAGAATTCGCAACATTTCATCACATACAAATAATTGCTTTTTTTTAGCGCAGGCTACCAGAAATAGCTCTTCAATCAGTTGGAATTTGATGCCTGACCATTTTTTTTTCTCAACGCGCTATAAATACCATGCAATGGTAAGTAGGCTTATGGATATGGAGTCATACAGTATATAATTGCTAGGAGCCACTCAAGCAGCACGGGTTGTCTGCCTAATTTTGCATATGTATTGGAAAAGACCGGACCTGCGAAAGACCAGAGTGAAACCAATAATTTACAATATTAAGCTGATTACATGTACTGCCTGGGCAAAAAAATTGAGCAGTTAATGTGATCTATACGTGAGTCTCCACGCTACAGACCGGAATATGAGCGATGCCGGAGCGGTTTGTTGTTTATTTATATTATTGCTTTTTCCACAATAAAGCAGAGCTTTGAAAGCCACCTTTGCCAGCTTTGCACAAGAACGGGTTTTCGAAATGAACGGAAACAGCTAGTGATTTTGCAATGGGTTCTTATCGAAGTGCCGTGCCGACTGCAAGCTCCTGACAAACAATGAGTCACACGAACTACAATAGGCAGAGCAAAAAGCAGTTTTTTAAGAGTACAAAGAGTCAAAGAGCATGTTGGGGTGAAAAAACAATTAAAAATAAAAATTACCCTCTACATGACAACAGGTGTACCGAGCTTATGCCTAAGATAAGAAGACCAAAAAAAAAACAATTGTTTCTGGCAGTGTTGTAAGCTCTTTGGCGTCATGCTTACTCATGGGCCTTGGGAAATAAATGCACGAGGAATACCACAAAATCAACATATTTTTTACTGCCACCTCATCGTTGCGAACGATGAGGACGAAAAACCAGAACTTTTTTCTTGCTCCGAACACATCAAACCCCAAACCAGCCTTACACACTTCGGTAAAATGATAGTTGCTTTCTCTTTAACCAGAGCCATCCTGCCTTATTCACGGACACCGCTATTAGTTCTGGTTTCTAGATAGGCGCCTTCACGTTTCAAGTAATTCCTTCGAGAATTGCAGAAATCATATTTTCTTGTCTCGGGGTTCCGGCCAAGTGGAATGAAGACGATTGGGTACTAACTATATCAGGAACTCTAACCTGCGCTAAGTGAGGATTCATTTAACCCACAGAAAGCCCAGCAAATAAAAAAAATTGTCTAGGCTAGTTTTCAGTTTTTAACGTATTTTTGAAACCAACTGTGGAACTTACTTCTAGGAATACTCATGCACCATCACTTCCAAAGGCTCTCCGGGGTTCACATACCTTCCACAATTTAAACGGGTTATGTAATGGTGGTCAAAGGCGCGCGTGTGTGGCCCGAACAATCTGACAAAGATTGAATGGGGTAAGTATTGTTGATTCATACACTTTGGGAGCTGCTGTTCAGTGGCGGCCTAATAGCGAGAGTCTATATGGATTATTATGCGTCAAACAAGCCAGATATTGCATTCGACCATCTGCGAGCTGTTCAAAAAAAAATAGAGGGACTCTTAAGCTCTGCCCTAAAGGTGTGAGGTGACAGCGTTAATTTTTATTTGTTACTCTCTTTGTAACTAACACCCCTTACATGTTACACACATTCATTAGCAAACATCAGTAGGAATATTAGACCATGTGATAAACCAGAAGACACCCAAGACACCCCTTTTAACCAAGCATCACTAACTTGCCTATAGGCCTAGTGGTAGCGTGTTTGACTGGGATCCCAAGGGTCGTTGTTCGATTCCAGACTAATTCAGCTTATTTTCTGTTCAGACAAGCTCGTTTACTTTACATCCTGATTTGTCCTAAACAGCAGCAATAATCCAGCGGTTGGAGCATCCGCGTCGCATGCGGGAGGTGCGGAATTCTATCTCCAGTACCGCCGGATGCCCACTGTGGATACAATGGTTACAAACATTCCCCTGCCTGGTCTTCGATTTGTTCAGGGTGAACTGCTTGAGAAATGGGTCTTGGACCCCACCTCCAGTAGAAGCGAAACCATGTCAAAATGCATGATCACAATACTTTGTCATAATTACATTTCAGTCCTGTGTGGCCCTATAGTCGCAATTTAACTCGAGTTTTAACCATTGTCATTCCACAGCTCCACGTGTGACATCGTAACCCTCTCGAGCAATTCTGAATTAATTTGACAGCGCTAGCGGCTCTTGCTCCGATTGTCCGCTATAACACTGTCGCGTTAAAAATCATTATCTATCATGTGAATGTGGCAAACTCTGTTTAGGTGGCTCTCGGCGCAAAACATTTTCCGCTCTACAAGCCTTGCAAAGCCGACGTGAGACCTCTTCAACTTCGTATACCGACGGTTCATCTTCTTGACCTCATGCAACGTTGACTGGATTTGCACAGTCGGCTTCTCATTCTCGCAGCGCCACAACTAGTCACAAAGTACGCCAGTCTCATCCTCTCTTTTGTTGATCATATAAAAAAACTGCCCCGAAATATGTTCGCTGTATGTTGTCCCAACACGCTAAGTGAGGAGGTCATTTACATCGTGCAGAGCCAATGTGTATATTGTATGTCTGCATGTACTTTGGGCGTGGGAGTTTTTTTCTTTACTAAATAGGCAGTACATTAGAGGGCGAGCACTGGGGCAGCGCCACGACTTTCTTAGTTTTCGGGGTGTGTCGTTTTGAGTCTACGGTAACTCCACTAGGATTCAAAGAGAATCCTACTTCACTTGGTTTTTCGAACTTTCCGCTACTTCCAATATATACAAACGACACCATATAGAAAAGTAAAGCCCTCTGCTCTAGAGAGGAAAATATCCAAACACAGTTACTAATAACTGGCTCTTTAGAAAAATCAGAAATAAATATTCAATATCTTGTGCTCTGACCCAAGACTCCGCATGTCAAAAGATCAGCGCAGTGCGCAGTTTCTTGAAACATGTGACATTCTAGTGAGCATATATTCGGATGCCTGCAATTTGCTTCTATTGATCTCAATAGGTCTTGTAGTCGTCTGCTTTCTTAATCGAAACGCATTCTTTTCAGTGGCATGGGGGGCAAATTTCCCAATTAAGCTCAATTCGGCTTGTCGGCGGTTTTTACCGTAAAGAGTATCTGCGGCCTCACAGTAGGTAGAAAATTTCACAATTTAATTTTGGCATTTGGCTCTTTTGCAATGCGTGAACTTGATCGGACACAAGGTTCGAGCTTATTGAACACATCAGGATTGTGAAAAAAAACAGATCCGCAAAGAAATGAACCTGCACTACTTGATGGCGACTCCAGGAAAAAACAGGTTCACTGCCCCACTGGGTTGGTGGATGGAATGCGAGAAAGCTGCGCTCCCTATAATGCTACCTATGTGCTGTGAGCATTCAGTAATTAATTTCTTTATTTGCGACGTGCCTCTGCCTTGAAGACCAAGCGGAATCGCCAATTTTGCTTCTCTTTCCTGCTTCGCGCGTAAAATAAAAATGTTAATATTTATTGTTTTTTAATTACAACCACATTGATAACGTCGCATTCGTTAAATTTGGATGGAAATTTGACACTGTAAAAATAAATGGCATGGCTGCTTTGTCTACTCTTACCCCGAGTTCAGGGTGCTTTTAAAATGCGCCCAAAGGCAACCCTGAGCAGCTGACACGTCATAGCAACCTGATGCGCATGTAAGTAGGCAGCTCAACGGCCAAGTGCACTGCACCTAAAACTGCACAACCCGAAGTGGCACCCGCTAATCCGATGTGTATCCCTCCAACCTCATGGACGCGAAACTTGTTTTAGACATTGCTATAATTGCGTATAAAAAACAAAGGACTCTTGTGCGTGATGGTAAAGGCGGTCTGAGCATAGGTTTGGCGTTATTTTTTTTTTCTGTGGCTGCAATCTAATACTCGCCGTTGAGAGGAAAACAGAGTGCAGCAATGGAATTTTTAAATAACGGAATTTATGCATGTTACGGTAAAAATGTCAACAGAATTGTATAAAATTGCTCCTGAACATATTACAAAGTGATAAAGTTTGTTCGTTTTTACTTGAAGAATTAATTGACAGCTGATTACAAGAGTCGAAAACGCAAAATTTTTAGCGCAGTCCTTCCCATGCCGCTTACTAGAACTGGCAGGTGGCGTTTTAGGCTCATAGCCACCCTCAGAGATCTTCAAGTGGCAGCGACCTTCTGGTTGTTGATTCCTCTACTCTCGCCGTGGCGAGTGATCTTTCGGTCTGCTACTACCTGCTAACACGCCACCTGTCGCACGCCACGTGCTAACCTGCTGACATGCCACACGCCACCTGCTAACATGCCACCTGTGACACGCCACCTCCTAACATATCACACGCCAACTGCTAACCTGCTAACACGCCACCTGCTAATCTGCTAACATGCCACACGCCACCTCTCAGGTAGCGTGTTACGCCGACAACGACGTGGAACGGGCATTAAAGAGCTGCGCTCCTAAATTCCAGAAAGAGCAAATCTGCATGGTTTCAAATTTTTTTCAGAAAAATATATATTGAGGCACTAATCGATACCGCATTTTTACTACATTAGCTATAAGGTAACAAAGAGAATAAAAATATTGCAGGCCTAATTGACATAATGGCTGTCCGAAATAAAGGTCTAAGCCTGGATGAAACTGGTTTTTGGCGCGTATTTAGCCGTACAAAGCTAACTGAGGCTTTTCTTGTGAAAGTATACAAAGTGATGCGCCGTATATAGTTATAGTATAGAATTCAATTAAATAAGTTTAGTGAAAACAGTTTTTTCTAAAGCAACACAATTTGTATGTGTATGTGTGCGTGTGTGCGTGTTTGTGTGTGCGTGTGCGTGTTTGTGCATACATGTGTGTGTGTGTGTGTGTATGTGTGCGTGTGCGCGTGCGTGTGTGCTTGTGTTTGTGTGCGTGTGTGCGTGTGTTTGTGTGCGAGTGTGTGCGTGTGTGTGGGAGTGTTTGTGCGTGTGCGTGCGTGTTTGTTTGTACCTGTGCGTGTGTGTGTTTGTGTGTGCATGTGCGTGTGTGTGTGTGTTTGTATGTGCGTGTGCATGTGCGTGCGGGTGCTTGTGCATGTGTGCGTGCGTGTGTGTGTGTGTGTGTGTGTGTGTGTGTGTGTGTGTGTGTGTGTGTGTGTGTGTGTGTGTGTGTGTGTGTGTGTGTGTGTGTGTGTGTGTGTGTGTGTGTGTGTGTGTGTGTGTGTGTGTGCGTGTGTTTATGTGTGTGTGCGTGTGTTTGTGCGTGCGTGCGCGCGTGTACGAGCTTACCGCGCCACCCATTTTTACCTCCATTTCCCTTCCACCCACAAGAAGCTCCGGCAGCAGCGAAATAAAAAAAAGGAACCGCGAAATTAGATGCAATAAGGCAAGCAATGTAAGAGAGATCTGAGGCGAATACTGCGGCTTGTACATAACGCATACGAACGTATCGTGGATTGTACATTTTTTTTATCAATATGTCGCGACGCCCAAAGGCTACGACATTCATGATATTCTTTTCCTTCCTTATGTATACAGGAAGCGATGGCTTCGGTCATAGAATTTCTTAAACGGATTCGGAATATCGCGTGAAGAATTGTAAACAGAATCGAAAGGTTGCACTGACCTTCATGTGTCTGAGCAGCCAACAATTAAAGAAAAATATACTTTTACTCCATTATATATTGCAGTCCCTACAAGCACATGTTATTTTCGTTCATAGTTTTTTCGTTTCCTTCCTTCCCGGCCTGAAAAATGTATTCGAGTACATTATTCAGCGAATTTTCAGCTTAATGTCAAAGAGGCTACGTTTATATTTTTGAGCAATTTCTTTTTTGTGCATCCAGTTTAGCATCCAGTTTTTTTTTCCTCGCGTGATCAGAGAATGGAATGAACTTAGCTTATCATTAACAACAACAAATTCATTATCCGGGTTTGTTTCACAGTTAGAGTTAATCACAAAAGATTATTGAGATCTTCTAATGTTTGTTCGCGATTCTATTTTAGGTAGCACTCTCATTAAGTAGAATTGAAATGCAGTTGCTTCTTTAAACTTTCTCGTTTTTGCTTATGACTATGACGTGCACAGTTATCATTATATAATACGTTGTTTTCTATTGTATGCTTCTATAACCTTGTCGCTTGTATTTTGATGAGTTATGTTGTTTCTTCGTTATTTGTGTCACTCACACATATACTTGTACGCGTACAAGAAATAATTTTTTGTTCCCTTCTGCTAGGCTCTCGGCTGAGAGCGGCAGTATTGTATAATAATAATAATAATAATAATAATAATAATAATAATAATAATAATAATAATAATAATAATAATAATAATAATAATAATAATAATAATAATAATAATAATAATAATAATAATAATAATAATAATAATAATATAATAATAATAATAATAATATTAATAATAATAATAATAATAATAATAATAATAATAATAATAATAATAATAATAATAATAATAAGCCGTAAGGATCATGTAAGGCACAGAATCGTGTTTTTACATTTGAGCTCATTAGTCAATTCTTGAGCGATTTTTTATTAGGATCTAAGTGTCAGTGTGGAGACTCACAATCTATCATGAACTTTCAGAACGCAAGAGTAGAAATTTCTGGTGTTCAGCAGATTCTTCGTGAAGATAGCAAGCTTTCGTTCATTAGTACACATACAACACAAAACAGCAAAGTGTACTGTAACAGTCTCTTCAAAAGTAGCCATTTGCGAAGTTTAAGATAAATTAAAAAATATATAACCAATAAGGGCACCTGTGATCTAAAAAGAGCATACATTTCGGAGTGTGGTCAGTTCATCTCCTCCAAAACAGAAAAAGCGGTTAACAGAATAAGCTTGCATACTTAAGACAGTCGACGTCATCGTTATCTAAAATGTTATTCTTATGTCAGAATGTGATGCCTCATTCTTTAACCTGGGTACTGCGCCACACATTGCGCTCAGTTGATTGCAAAAACATGAGACCGAAAACAATATAATTTTTTCCTACGTGATTAAACGTGTTGGTCTCTGCTCAGTGCTCAGTGTACCGGCATCGCCTCGCCCACTTGCTGAGTAATTGGGGTGTTCGCAGACTCTGTAAATAATTACTTTCCTGCGAACCTGATGGCCTGGGCACAGTGTTGCTCACTTTCAGCTTGAAAGCAAATGGTGGAGAAATGCTCATTCGCGTTGTTTTGCAACGCGGATGGGCGAAAAGGTTGAGGACATTTAAAGCAGCGCTATGCTCAAATTTTAGTTTCACTCATATCAGGAGCGGACAGCGCTCTTTCAGAGTAGGTGCAAATACTAGATATTGCTTTGAATTTTTTTAATTTCATGTGAAAAGAAGAAACACATCAACAATTTTTAGTAGGGCTGCAAGCGGACAGCAACTTCGTTCGTGAACTTGGTATTAATAATGGAGTCTCTAGCGTGAAACAGGCAAGTGGTTCATTATCTTCTTAAAATATTTTGAAAACCACGATGCTCTTTGTTAATGAGGGTGCAGGTGCTTTACAGCAGAATAACTGGAGTGGTATAAAGAAGGCGGTCGTTTTAAAGCAATAGTCATCCACATATCTTGAACGTCTTACTTAGTGTGCTTAGAACTATATAGCATGCGATCAAACAGGAAATATAAACGTAACGAAGCGCCGGAAACTAATGAGTTTGAACCCACAAGACGATCCAAAGTACAAGCGGAAAGTACACTCCAGGAGCACTGAGCTGATTATGATGGCCGGCACTAGAAAACTTTCTTCCTGGCTGCATACACAGAGCTTAAAGGCTCCACCGTTTTCAAGTCACTCTGTTTTCTTTTTTTTTGGCACAAAAAATTTTTTCTGTTCAGTTTTAACTAATCTCCTAGCGAAAATAATACTTTTGGAATATACTGAGGGATAATTATAATGTATTTTAAACATATTTTGTATTTATGAATGCACTAAAATTATGCCGGAAATAGGCTCTTAAATTTTCTGTTTGGTATTCCAAATATATTCTTAAAATTTTACAGAAACACGTCGCTTAAAGCATGCTTCGAGCATATTTCAAATACACGAATAAATATGAATGCGGTATCAGCCTCTTGTTAATGTATTAAAAGTGTACTTTCGTAAATATCAAATTAAATCATTCGAAGTATACGTCACTTAAAGCATGCTTCGAGCACGTTTCAACCATGTGAAAAAATGTGAATGCGGTTCTAGCAACTTTTTAATACACTAAAACTGTACTTTCGTAAATTTAAAGTTAATTCGTCTGACGTATTCGTCACTTGATGCATCTTTCGAGCACGTTTCAAACACGTGAAAAAAATATGTACGCGGTTTTAGCATGTTTTAAATGTTCTAAAAGTGTGCTTTTGTAATTATGAAACGAATTCGTCTGAAGTATACTCCGATTTTATTGAACAGGCAGTTCTCTTAATCATATTTGAAGCACACTTCTAGCTGCCGTATAACAATGTAGTGCTCGAAATCGCGATTCGGGAAATGACCTTTGCATGTTGGCTATGTATTGAAAGTGTACATTCGCAAATACGACATTCATTCGTCCAAAGTATACTTCAATTCTAACGAATGAGCTGTCTGCGTAAACGTATTTTCAGCACACTTCAAGCTTCCGTTGAGCAGTTAGTGCTCGAAATCGCGTTTCGGGAAATGACATGTTGGCAGTGCATTTAAACTATACTTTCGTAAATACGAAATTAATTCGCGCATAGTCTACTTCAATTCTAACAAATGGGTAGCCCACGTCAGAATATTTGCAGCGCACTTCAAGCAATTATAGAACTATTTAGTTCTCGAAATCACCTTTCCGGAAAAAGTGAAAACATCCCATTTCTGTCACCCATTGCTTTATGTTAACTTCTAGCATAAAGGCAGTCACCACCTATTTAAATTACGTTTGGACAGCGTGATAGCATTACACCGGCAATGATGTCATGCGCGCCTCCGGGACCAAACACACCAGCGAAAAAGACCCCGACTGGCTAGGCCGACTGGCTCCCATAGACGCCCATGTATTTGTTGGTTGGTAGTTCGACTCCTGACCGATTCTTGACGCAAGTTACGACTAACAATTCGGTTCTATAGACCGAAAATTCGAACGTGACCACTCCGACGCTTGTGTGACAATTTGGGGCCCCACAGCCATCGCGCAAAAAGCGCCTCACCGGGCAAGATAATATATCTCCTCTCGTGGGGTATATATAAGCCAAGCATCACACTTGTCGGAGCAGTCCCTGTTTGCTGATGTCACTTTCTGTCGGCATTTCCTTGTGCTGCGACATCATTCCCGTTAGGGCCCCGTAACGTGACCTTCCATTGTCATAGACTTCTTGATGACAACGCATTTGATCTGGGATTGTCTGTCTCCTGATGCTTATAGTCAGCTCAGTCATGAGTTTTGATGTTGACAACATTGATCAGTATTATCCGGTGAATCCGACTAGCAAACCTTTCTTTAAGCCGAGCCGAAGTTAATATTTCTAATGTGTTAATTGTATATCTTTAGAGTATTTTTAATGTAATGTACTGTTAATAATGTATATTTTTAGTATATTTGATTGTATAATAAATATTCTAAGCAGACAGAAAATGTATTTTTGATACATTTCTAAGAATGTTTTTAATATTACTCCTAGCATATTTAGAAAGCATTCGTATTGCAATTTGAGCATAGGGACATAAAATTGCGAAATCATGAAGAAATTAAGAAATGTGTTCGGCATGCATTTTTTTCAGATCCCTTTTTCGCTAAGGAATAACAGGGCAAAATGAACAATGAACAAGTTTAAGTTGAAGACAGGGTGAGCGCTGACCCTTTCCTAAGATTTTACTCTTCATCAGTTCTGTAGCCTTCTAGTCATTTTTTCGCTTCTGGATTTCTGGAAGAGAAAGCGCAGATAACGGTTCTTAACTTCTACTTTCAGTATACATGCGGTTCAGTATTACGTTGTTTATGCCCAGTGTGACACCAGATGAGTTATCTTGTAGAAAACACACTCTTTCCTGGCGATGCTTTTCGCTTATCTCCGTTGTGGTTTTTCGTCTGCAGTTGACCTTCAACGAAAAAGAACTCTAGGAAACCATGCCATAGCGGTTGCGCTCAGATTACACCATTGCTGTTAATCGGGCTCGTGTAGGCAGGACAGAACATCGGACAACTAGGCCAGAAAGTTCAGCTGCTAGCGTCACGACCTAACAAACATCGCTCCTTACCATCTTCACCGAATGTATTTCCCAACAAGTACCCTTGCGCTGGTGAAGATCTTAAAATATGCTCTTTTCTGAGTATCCGAACACTTCGAATAGTATGTTCCTACAAGGCGGAAGTAGTTCAAGCAAGGCAAATCCTTAGATGTCGATGGATTTCAACCACTCCACGAGTCTTAAGATCGAAGAAAACGCCTCACAAGTTTGGCTGAGCATTGCTCGGAGAAGAGCGTATAAAAGCGAAAAGAATAAGAGAAGTAGGAGAATGTACAGAGTTAAGTTGCTAGGCAAAATGTACCTGTGCCTTTGTCGTAGTTACTGTTGCTGGGATTTCATAAGACAATTAAATAAGCCAAAATCATTGATGTCAGTATAATGCACTGGCGATTCTATTCGGTCACTGTAGCTTCTATATTATGCTCTAGCAGGTACTAATACCCCTCAGATAAAGTTAATAATTCACGTCAAGAATCCTTCTCTTGTATTGCGGGAACTAGGTGCCATACACGCAAAACTATTTTTTGTATGCCCTACAGGTGATGTATAAAGCGCAAACCTGCTCGTTAGTCGCAAGGAAGCCGCTGTAAAAATTTTACTCGTGCTAAACATTAGCGTGGAGCTTGGCGGAAAAACCACTACTCATGGCTAAAGAAGATAATTTTGCTGTGGAGAAGGGCAAAAACAGGATTGTGTGAGTGCAAACTACGTGATCACCGGCTATATAAAGAATGCAGAAAGACGTTTCTTTATTTTGAACACAAAGATCCGGTAGCACAATACTGCGATGTTTGTGCCGCTGTGCGGCGCGCTTCGAAACTACACCTGCGCAAAAGCATTGTCTGCTACTCATAGCTTGCAATGATTAATGTCCTCTTTCTGACTTCGCCACGCAGTTTCTGTGTTTCAAGTGTTGCACATGTTTTGCGTTCGTTGCAATGGCTGCATTTTGTAATCTTTGAAATACAACGAATGCGTTTTGCTGTCTTTCCAAGGATGAAAGCAAAGATAGCAAACCATATAATTTTTTAAATTGTGTACTTTATTACTACAAAACCATTCTTCGCCTGGTACGCCCAGGTAGTTCAATCCAAGGTAAAGTATGTTTTTTTTTTTATGGAGGTTGAAGAATTCTGTGAAAATACTGTCTAATCAATGCACCAGTATTTTGCCCCGCACACAGTGGAACTAATGTTTAAAGATCTTCAATGTTTTCTCTATTTTCATGTTGTCATTTAAATACGCTATCAACATGCTCAGCTTCTGTGTTCCGGTTTGTTCTAAACTGAAGTGTCAGCTAGAATATACTACGCTGTCTCAAAATCCGTGGCGCTGTCATCTAAATTCTGAAGAAAGGCTCTTGTCGAGAAAATACACCTATGATGACGTACACGGCATTCTTGGAGCTCTTTGTTCACCCCAATCAAATTCGCATTTGTGAAGAAACTTCACCCTCTCGTACTATGCGTAGGCAGTGTTCAATGTCATGGCTAGGTGGCATCATATATGCCGCTAAATAAAATTCTCCAATGAATAAAAAGTTGCCACATGTCTCTCCTCGTCCAATGATGGCATTCATTGCTTAAGGCTCCTATCATGCGCCAACGCTGCCAGATCCTGCCTCTGGTCATCTCGCTAGCAGACCTCCCCTTTTTAGTTTTGTTTTGTTTTCCGAATAGAGGAATGCTCTTACTCGTTGCTTCGTTCCAAATTGGTACTAGGACTCAGTGTACATAAGTTTCCTGGTTATGCATCTATGAATGCATCATTTTCTCATGTGTGCCACCATACCACAGAAGGAGAGCAGTTTAGTGTTTCCACCGGTCATGACAGCCCTGCTGGTTTGTTCGGCGGGTTGCAGCTGGGATTGGCCGAGCAGGACCAGTTGCTAGTTGCGTTTTGTAATTTTTTTGTGAGAGCGGCGACATCAGTATTGTATTCCTTTCAGACTGCCTTTACAAAGCTGATAGAAGGTGAAGGTCAGAGCTATTGAAATTTTAATTTTAAAATCGGTAGCATAGTCATCTGGAAGGACACCTGAAAGATTATTTGAATAGCATGTGCATCTAAAAGAAATGCTGCAAAGCCAAATCGTCTTCTAGCAGACATAGATACTTCGTAGTCGAAGGTAGCCCCCGTCAATTAAATACAGAAAGTGCTAATCTCTCACCAGATTTTTTCAACTCTCAAGATATATTTCACTTTCAAATATGCTCTCAAGATTTCTTTCAGATATCGTCCAGATAGTTTGAGATTATATTTATATTTGCAGATACTTGGGAAATATACAGACCTCGTAACTGAACACTTAATTCGTCCATTTATAATTTACAGCGATGACAACCATATCTTTTCGAGGATAAGTCCAAAAAATAAGAATACATTCAAAAAATTGTTAAGTGGCTACGTCCTGGAGTAATCGAATAAAATAAGAACGTAGCATTCACCCCGACTACCCGCCATAAATTTGTGCATACAGCCTTGAAAATTAACGGAAAAATCTTTGCTGCTGCTGAACGCGGGCAAGATTTTCAAAATTTTTGGAGTCAACATACACAGCGAGATATCACAAAAAAAATTATCTTGCTGTTTACCACTGCTAAGGCAGAAATTTACAAATGAAGAGTTTTTTGCAGATGGACACCACCACCGCGTACATGAGAGCGCGATTGAGGTGTCCACTGACAAAGGGAGTCACTTTTGCGCGTCTTCAACTTTCTGATCATTAATGTCAATTTCCCCAATGTACGCCAGCGCCTAGTACTCCAGTTCCGCGTTTCTGCAGCAATGTTGTCAACGCCTACGCGTATTGCTCTAGTGCAGCGTTTCTCGCACAGCGTTATCCACGCCGACGCATGGAGCGCACACCTCCACGTCACAACCACCACATAGCTCAAAGCGCAAATATTAGGTTTATTGTAGCATTACTTTATAGAGAAGACCATCTGGAGTGCACGACGCGAGGCAGTGTTGCAGTTTAACACGTGGCGTGATCGGCTGCGGCGATAACACAGTGCTCTCGTACAGTGGCTAGAGAAGCGGATCTGTTCGTACCGTTGCGGGTTTCACTCCCAGTCAAGGCAATATTCATTTTACTTATTTATGGTTTGCCTTATGTCGACATCAAGGCAATGCTTCGCAGAAACCGGCGAGCAGGTTCGTCCTCGTGAAGTAGTGCTTTCGAACTATAAACCGCCGCTAGAACATGGCGGCTGCTTCTCCCAGTAGGAGTAGCCTAACATAAACAAAAACTGCCTATTAATGACGCAGCAAGTACCTTTTTCATTCAAGGGGTACTAAATATTTCCTTGAAGTTTAAAGAAGCGGTACTGAACCGCAGTATACTTGAAAACAGCACTCTTATATCGAAATTCGACACTATGGGACAATGGAAAACATCACCCAATGTGACACTGCCTCTCCTGCGAAAGGTTTATATGCACTCTACAAACAGCGGCTCAGTAGTCGAACGTAAGCGTTGTGTGAGGATGATGGTAGCTTCAATTGTTATTATGTCACCATGCAAACGAGGAGGCGACACGGAGATATACGGATGTGTTTCGTTCTGAGGCCAAGTTGCAGCTGGGCTGTTAAGGGTTCTGAGTATTTAAATCTTGTATTTCCTGCTTTAAAAGGATACCGTCCAGCCTGGACCACAGCTGTCACATGTTTTGGTCTCTGGTGCTGCTATTGATAGTAGATAATTGGGAAAAAAATGATGACGCAAGTAGCTGGCCGCAGCACTCTTTCAATACCCTGCACTGTGTTCTTCACGAGTTGAACTCATGAATATCCGATATCAAAATAGATATCACGAGAGATATCGAAATGCCGCTTTCAAAAGCAGGTGTGAAATGCGTTCTGTTCTCCGTGCTATTGCGATCGACACGGTGTTATTTGACGTGATGCGTCTCTTGTGACCAGTTTAGTGTTAAGTCTGATTTAACCTAATGCCAGGGGACCAAAGGCTGAACACAGCAAAATATCGTCGTTGCTGTTGAAGTTTTTGGGTGTAACTACTAAAGCAATTGTGCCGGCCCGCTTGGCCAGGCGCTTGTGCTATTTCGTGAAGAATATGTCCGTTGCACAGATGTTGACTTCAGCCGAGGAGCTCAAGCGCGGGAATATCGTAATATCAGCGATAGCCGTAAAGCCTCGGTGGCTTCGATTCTGCATGCTGCACGCCAGGCTGCTGAAGCTTAAGCAAAATTATGACAAAAATTTTGCCGTGCAGCTCCCCGCTTTAGGAACCTGTTATCGCAGATCCGCTTTTGGAAAGTGTATCAGAACTGGCTTACTCTGATGTGACGGTGTCATTAATATAGCATCGTGACCTAGTACATCACCCTTCTTTTCAAATACAGCGTGTTAAATGTAAGATATTTTGCAATTTAAATAAAAAGATTTTTCAGTTAGAAGAGTGCCTTTTCATAGCGTAGCATTGTCAGTGGTGTAGCGCATCTGAATACAGCTAAGACGTGCTAACTAGCAGGCTGCATCGTTAATTATTATTGAGTAATTAACTTTTTAAATGTAACTGTTAGTCTATTTATTTATTAGGAGCCGTGCAGCCCACCGTGGGTGACTTCGATATCTGTTTTTAGAAGCTCAAAACACAGTAACCCTCGCCGCTGTGGCTCCACAATTTTCGACGGTTTTCATCAGTTACGTGCGCTGGAGCAGTTTCTTTGCCTGCAGGCTTTTTGAAAGCGCATGTTATTTTGGCGAGATATAGCCAACATTTGTTAAGCAGTAGCGCCAAGGGTAGCTGCGTTGTCAAAGTTCTGAAAACATATGGTATTAGGATAGGCTATACACCTCTCAACAAATAAGCTGACAAACGGCAATAGTTAGAAAGTTAACTTGTCGATTTGGTTAACCAGCCCACTCGCTAGCACGTCTTAGCTGTACTGTTTTGCTTTACACTGCCGACAGTGCCGCCAAAAGTGCTCTTCTCACCCAGAAAGCCCATTTTCAAAAATTGCAGAATATCTGAGGAGAAACACACGGTAGACTTCCTAGTGAAAAAAATTCAGGGGGCACTTTGTCGACCTTAAGTGCGGTGAGGCGAAAGCCTTTAGCGCGGTGTTGCTGCTTGTGCCCCTGATGTGCCTTTGAGCCGGTAATTAAGTACACAATGTTTTGTGAATCTTAAATTCTGTAGATACTGGAGGGCATTTGGGAGGCAACTATCTGATTCGACCCTTTTCTGCGAAAATTCTCTAGTGTCCTAGACAAGAAGAACTACGGAAAAATGCTTGTTAGAATCCCATCGTGCACAAAGATTTTTTTCTTATCTAGTTGAAGAGTGTCACGGACGAACGGAGGCACATCGCGAGTATGAGTCATTAAAGGCTATCGCCATAATAAACGATGTTCGTCACAAGCAACCGGCCTGCTTGCAGTGTTTTGGGCACTCTGTCGAGGAAATTGTATGGTCAAGTCCGGCAAGTTCATCGACACTTTCTAGACAAAGTGGGTGCGGAGGAGCAGGTTGATAAATTACTTGGACCAATCATACCGTTCACACTTGAAAGAGATCTCTCTGCGAATTCGCGCAACGTTTTCCAACTTTCTGTCAATGCGTCATTCACTCCACTGCTTGTACGCGGAAGCGTTGTGGAAATTTGACGTCCACCGTTTATTTTTTATTCTTGGCTTCGTAGAGTAGCAGTTTTAGCCGAAAATAATGAAACACTTGGACATAATTGCAAAGGACGGCGTTCGCAATTTCAACGTCGAGGGCCTCAGTGAGAGCGGCGCATGATGATTGCGTTTTTCTTCGTACGTGAGAATAACGAATATGTACTGCTGTTAATAGCAGTATGCACTAAACAATGTAAGCAAAGTTTTTTCTATGTGACCAGAAAAATGGCTCTGTTGGCTGAAGCACATACCATCATAATATTATGACGCTTTGACGTGTTAACCTGATTGAGAGGAGAGCGAGGAGGTAAATGACGAGATAAATATCAGAGCCATTTTTTCGGTTTCGTTTGGTTTATGAGGGTTTAACGTCCCAATTGACTCAGGCTATGAGAGACGCTGTAGCGAAGGGCTCCAGAAATTTCGACAACCTGCTGTTATATCAGTGAATAGGTTATCCTGAATCGTTGTTTTAAAAAAAAAGTCAATGAATTTTTGTCAGTATTTTAACGTATATTATTATTTGCACAACGGGCTTGCTTTGAAGTGTTCATAATTTTTAAACTACCGATAATATACAGTTTCACTGGAATCAGTGGACGCCTTGTTCAGTCAGGACAGTGGTTTTTTTTTTTTCTTGAGTGTCCCTAGGAAGCTCCTCAGTAAATATTCCTGATAAATTGTCGCCATTGTGCCTCTTCGCGCTGACTTCCTGGTGTCCTCTTAGGCGACTCACATTCTCTTAGCAAATTAAATACATTTTTTCAACTTTTTGATAAGTCGCTTTGTACACCTCTGCCGAAAACAATCGGGAAGGCCTTCTGCAGAAAACATAAATTTTAGCGTGCACGAGTTCATTAGCTAACCAATTACAGCAGGTCTAAAGCTCCTCTAAACGCCTCTGCCCAAAGATGAAAGTGGTAGGCTCTAAAAACTAAGGCGATCAATTCACTTTTATGTCAAACTTTATTTTCAATTACGCTGTGTTGGATTGGAAAGTTTGTTTCTTTTGTACAGCTCTTCTTAAATCTGTTCTACCTCCAGTCTAAGGTGACACCTTTAATGTATTTAGCTAAGCTCTCACGGTCTTGAATTCTGAAGTAACAGCTGTCATTTCACTGCGGAAAACTACATGCCATACTGCACCGAGAGTGAGCTGGAGAGTCTCTAGATCCGATTAGAACCTGTTCCCCCAATTCTCTGTATTCAGGTTTCACTCAGAGAAGGTGAAATATATTGGCGCTCTTTAGCTCAGGCTCACGGAGGAAGTACTGGTCTGGTTCTGATTTCCTGTTCAGCCATATTTTTAGGTTAGTTACGGTTTTGATTCGAGCCCCTGCGAATGTGTCTGCTGGGCATCGAAACAGCAGCAAAATATGTTCTATTACATTGAAGCTTACACGAATACATAGCTCTCTTGAAGCGATATGAGGATTGTTTACTCACGACACTGAAGATTTTAGTCTAGTTTGGAAAGTTCATACCAAGTAAATCTATAGTCGATTTTTCTCTGAGAATACCTTAAGAAACTATTTTATTTTGGGCACCCCTCTGAACTTTATTCCGTGCCCGCTCATAATTTATATAAAATTTTTGGGTGCCAAGTGTGCAAGGTTAATAAACTTGTGAGCAGCTATTAAGCATTTTTGAAAAAGAAAGTGAGCGAGAACTAAAATATACAAATCGAAAAATAAATGATGCTAACCTATGATGTGAACTCTCTATACATCATTACAAAATATGTGCAATTAGAGCTCGAAATTTGCGACGCTCTGAGCAGTATGCGAAGCATAAGCTTTAAACAGTTTTCCAGCACGCCATGCTGCTGACACAAACCCTGGAATATTGCGTTCGGCAATGCGCAGCTTCAAGAAGCGCCATAGGACTACCTTCAGAACGTAGGAACTCTTTTTCTGCACAATGACCTTGCCTCAGCCTTTGCAAACAAACTCAACGCTTGCATGAGTTAACGAGTATGTGACTGCATTCAATAATATCCTCACATACTTACCATGAGTACTGTGCATTTTTGTAGCAAACGGTTAAGTGTTGCGTGCTTCGAGGCTACTGAACACAGCCCATAAACATATATTTAATTCTAGGCAATAAAATATTATACATAATTCTTAGTAACCACGCGCCTTTTCGACAGCTGCTGCAAGGCCACGCGAAAACAATGTATTTGGTATCATCTTCCGTTAGAGTAATAAATTCAGAGGTGGTTTTAACCTGAAGCTCCAGGCAAACCGAAAAAAAAAGCTAGACTGTCAATAACCTTGCCATCTGCATGGCCTTTTAATCTGCTATATTTATCAAAATAAATTCATGAGGCCAAATATGGACTGCTGCGACAACCGCATTAGTCTTTTATTTATGGCTCCATGCTGCAGTTTTAACACTTTTTAAATGCCAGTTTTGCATTCAAAAACTTCGCATACCAATGCTGTGTTGGCACCAAGTCTGGAAACATATCTGTTATTTGATTCAGTGCAGTAAAACTTGAAGCGAGACTTACAAGGATCATCTGCAGGCAGACTTAATGCATAGACCTCTCCCAGAATGAAGAGCAAAAGGTTGGGTGCCTGCATCACTCTTACAGTTTAAGACCACTGCAATATCAATCGAATTCCAAGTTGTTAGTATTTATAAGTGCCACACACATTAATTGGTTGCGTGGGCAACCAATCAATTTCCTGAAAATTTGGAACCACCGCTTCATTTATGTCTCCACTAGCGTTTAACCGGCATGATGTAAAAGAGCCATTGGTGTCAGTGGAATTAACGAGCTCTTGATGATTTTATAAGCCATCCTGTCCGTTTCATGAATACACCTTCTCATTGCGCATATGTGGTGTCCAAAATGCGGTGAAGCGCGCAATTCTTGGTAACCGCTGCTTTCCGAAAGAGAGTGAAAAGCGTGTTTAGAAGCTGAGAAGCGACGAAGCACCAGTCTTTCTAAATGTAAAAAGACATATGGTGCAGAAACTGCTGTCAGTCAATATATTTCGAAGTTTAAAAAAATAATCTCCAAGCATAGATGAATTCACCAGCTGCGGGAGCAGCTGTTCAAAAACACCTAAATTATGAGGCGGCAAACAAAACTATTTTAGTTTTGTCGTAAATTCGGCGAAATTTGACAGGATTATAAAGCTTTTAAGGCAGGGTATAACACTGCTGTTTAATTTAGGGTAGCTGTTGCAGTTTCTGTAATTTTAATATGCACCCTCGTAAAGTCATCGCCTCAGCGGAAAACAATGAACAACAAAGTACGCTATTGTTTCATGTGAGCACGATCGAGAAACGCTTTTCTGTGCAGTTAATCTTTTAGTTCTTTCTTTAGGCGCCCTGTAGTCATAAAGATAAACGTTAAAATCCAGCATGTGTGTAAAACATTAAATAATCTCCTACAAAAATATCCTTACTAAACGATATTTTGCTTTAGTACCTTTCTGATTGGCAGAATACTACAAACGTTAGTGCAGAGCTCACGGGGTCCCACTTCATTATGCAGTCGAGGGCTTGAAAGAGTATGTCAAAACGGGATTTAAAATACGTACCACAAGAACTCACAGCAACAATCCAGGCGAGATAACAAAGCAGTGCATACCGCTGACCTGGAGGAAAGCGCATATCAGCTCAGAGAGAGGTGAATGACCAATGAAGGCAATCGCTATGAAGTTCAAAGAGAGATCGTTCGGTGCAGCCAAATTTGGTTCTTCCTGGTTTCTGCAGTAAATAGAATGTTGCTTTCTTAGGTGTCGTTCAAGTTTTGACGTAGTTGGCACCCGTTTTAGGTGGTTTCTTGTGTCGTCATGGTCGTTGCATTTGCCGGTCATAAATGGCGCATCAAAATCCATTCCGTCTGAACAGGATATTTCGTACACCCAAGGTTTTAGTAGGATATCTTATTTTTCAAAGCACAACAGCCAAAAAAATATGGCAGCCTTATTCATTCAGGTGTAGCAGAAAATTTTAAAATAAGACATGCATTACAAAACAGCTGTGAAAATGCCACAAAAACACAATAGCATAAGTGCGTTCGTGGTCGTTGTCAGTTATTTTTCTGCTGAAGACAAGCTTCTTTAGAGCTGAAGCAAATAAACTGCGGCCGTCATTGCCCCCATGTATTCTGAGAATCACACATTTTCTACTTACAGAATACGAAGCACAAGAAACAGGGTACTGTATAAGTGAGCGATTTTGATGGGATCTCATGTTATCGCCTTATTTAATGATCAAGAGTGATAGCGCTCCATTTTTCCATTCGCAGAGAGACGACTGGGGAACAGGATTCAAGATACTGGAATGCGGAAGTGTGCATTGTTTTTGCCCCCACGACAAAACTCGTCGCGTCTGTGTGCATTTTTTGCGCTTAATAACATCTGAGAGTTGACAAAAATTGAAGCACAAGTTCATTTTCGAACAGTTTCCGGGTAGCTGTCAAGCCTTTGCGGCATTCTATCATGGACAGTATTATTGTGCTGAGGTTTGCTGTTTGCCTCTCATCCAATTTATTCGATTATCAAGATGAATAGAAGCAGTTCTTTTGGCATGGCTGCTTAAGAACGCTCTGTACGGAAGGGCAAGGCTACGTTTTTGAAACAGCCATCTTTATCTGTGGTTCCCTGCAACGGTGAGTGGGACTGGCTTGCACCATTTATGTACTACATTGTTTCCTATCAGATAGTTTGGAAGCAGCGGTCACGCCTTCCACTTCTTTTCTTTCATGTTTTGCTCTTATGCTGCCACCGGCGCAATGAATATTTTCTTTTGACAAGGGCAGGGATGCAACTGTTCAGCATCTACAAAGGGGCAGAACACGCTGTAGGTTATTTCACTCTGTTGAAAATAGAGAAAATATACACGGAGACATAATTATCAAATATCCAAGACGCGCGTTCAACGTAATAGCTGCGTCCTGCGAAGCAATAGTTCGTTATCTATATTAGTTGGACACGAACAATTGTATATGTTTATGGTATGGGTAATAAACAACGACATTTGCATGGAAGCATAAGACAATGCAGTGTTACTTGCTTTCAATGTGCCCGCGTCGAAGTATTGTCAATTAAGCGTGAGATGCTGGAGAGCTGTCTTTGTGTGTGAAGTGGCCAAATGTTTGGGCTACCTCTTTCACCCGCCTCCTTCAAATCATTCAATCATGTCTTATATTATCCACTGCATGCTTTGCCTTACGAGCCTTATATACTTTTGCCACTTTATATCTGACTTTACTCTAACTGCGCACAATGGTCAGTTCCAGCGACATAGGTCCACACTTAATGAAAATGAAATTAGTATCTAGTATGTTTTAATAAAACTGCAGATGTATAAAGCGCGCTCCTATGCGCCCATTTGAAAATTTTGTGCAACAAAAGACAATTTACATGGGTTATTAAAAAGGTAATACACACCGCTGTGCAGCGCCACACACTTTACTTTTCTTATTCCGTGGATGTGAGCTGCATAATTATCGACCAGGCTATTTTCTGCGCCAGCAATTTTATCACCATCTACTTACAAAAGACGGCTTATGGTTTAAATTGGTGATAGAGGGCGCGGCATGCTTCGATCGAGCTATTTGGTGGAATGACAGGTTTACGGACGTCCGCGCCTGCAGCCTTCCTTCAACGCCAAGAAAAGCTTCCCTTCAATGCCAACACCTGGAGCATAACAAGCAGCAAATGGCCTCACTTTTTCTGCACAAAAATACATCTGGCGTTAGTAATTGTACCAATCCAGACTACTTTAAATATAATGTATATTGTTAAGACCACTAGACTACGGCGAACTTTAAAAGGATTGCGAGCCCTGCAACGTTACACGAGGTAACGGCTTTGTTTATGGTTTGAGTGTGCTTGTTATATATATTCCTGCACGTTTCCACGTGCACCATATCAAACAATGGGAAGCCCAGTCCCGATTCTATATACTGCCGCATGAAATAGGTGATTGCAGATTTGAGAACCATCACGAATTGTTTTTTTTTCATTCAGAGAGGCTTCAAATATGCGTCTTTTCTCTAAGTGCGCAGTGATTAAGTTTTAAGCGGTTATGGGAGGACTGCTGAGCATTGTATCGAGGAGCAATTTCTTTTGACGTGTGTTGGAGATTTTACTGAACCAACTGCGTGGGTAAACGCAGAGGGTTTTCTGTGCGATTACTGACACAAAAACATATGAATTCGCTCGCAAGGCTTAGCGGCGCTAACTAGGAGCTGTCACAAATTGCTGATAGGACACGACCGTCAACAATGTTGGCTATCAATATCAGCAATCGATAGTTATGCACACACAGAGTATGAGATTTATTTTAGCATCATTTGTCACCAAAAATAAAATGCGATCTGAAAATACAGAACACAAGGACACGAAAATATGATAGCAGTCCTGCATGATATTCGAATGTTTAATGCCAGAAAGTGTGCTTCGTAAGGGCCATTTTAAATATTATTAAATGTGCGTGGAAAATCAAGATTAAATATCAAGACGCTACACACAGCGCAGAGAGAATCATTTTCTGGTCTCATCTAAAATTTGTGTGTGGAATTAACGAGTCGGCAATTTTCAATTAGCTCCAAATTTTGTACGAACTTTTATGATGTTACGAACGTCAGATGCTCAACTAGATAAGCATTCAGCGACGCACTACAGGGTAATGCGTATTCGTAGATATTGTGCAATTCATGCTTCGCACTTTTTTACGTCGGTCTGAACAAATTTCATGACACTTCAGACTAATAACCTGTTTCACCAAGTTCTCACCACTTGCATTGCTTAACAAAGAGGACTGCTGCCATGCGCGCATTGTATTGGGTTTTTTTACAATTTACTTTTTTCCCTCTACTTCTATTCTCAAACTACCCTGAAACTAATTATCGGCTCGATTTTAGTCGTATCTAAATGGGAAATTACGTGGGAAAGCATGTACCATGTTCGTACCAGCTGATTTTTTGTGGTAACAAATACGGCCTTCACGAAAATGATCCAGATGTGCACTTTTGACACCACGCTTACGAGGCTGCACAGCCCTCTTTATACACTTTCCCAGATTCATCGATCTTGTGTATTTGTGAATACCTTGTCACCTCATGTAATGACTGCAACAGTGTGTGGGCCGCACCCGCTGTTTTTGAGTAGTGAATCAATAAAAACATACGTCATAGATTGTTTTTATTTCGTGTAAGGGCCGCACTTTCAAAATGCATACAAAAAATTTGGTTTGCTTTGGTTTATGAGGGTTTAACGTCCCAAAACGACTTAGGCTATGAGGGACGCCGTAGTGAAGGTCTCTGGAAATTTCGACCACCTGGGATTCTTTAACGTGCACTGACATCGCACAGTACACGGGCCTCTAGAATTTCGCCTCCATGTAAATTCGACCGCCGCGGCCGGCATCGAACCCGCGTCTTTCGGGCCAGCAGCCGAGCGCCATAACCACTCAGCCACCGCGGCGGCAAAGTGAGATAAGAATCGACCCTCTCAGGTGCCTAAGGCAGTAACAAGAACCCAATGTGCATAGTTTTATTTCATTAGGTAAAAACCAAGCTGCAGTAGCGCGCGTTTTGATGCGTGCAATTTTTTGTGTGCACGCCGTGCCAGGCGTTGCCAACTAATTCAGTGGCAAGCAAGTGCTGTGCATTGAAGGTCTACCTAAATCCTCACAAAATGAGACTGATTAAAGTACACGAAGTCGTCACTGAGTGCTTACAATATAGACTGGTTGATTGTCACTTGGCCATAGGATACGGCTGTGTGCAAGCTCCAAAGAACCCTTTATATATCTGCCTTTCGGAACACAGTGGCTTGTTTTCAGTGGCCGCAGAAAAAGCTGCGCCGATGTAATATAGTTTGAATTTTATTTGGTGCGCAGTCGTAACGTGGTGTTATCAATATGAGTTGCAGTGCACCTAGGATGCATTTAAAGTTTTTGATACTCATTTCATGATATATTCTTGAAAACCGTTACCCCTGATAGAAAGAGACGAGACAGTGCTATGGACGAGAGTTTTAGAAAACACCAGAAAAGGAGCAAAATGGAGAACGCTTGAAATTGGTCAGAGCCATAGGTAGAGGTTTTTTTTTTCTCAACACTATAAAGACCTCATGACACGTGAATTCTTACGATAAATTTAGTTGATAAATTTTGTCATACTTATCGTAGTTATTTGCCGCATATCCAGGCATTCTGTCAATTAAGACTATAGACGTATTCATGTCTGTTCAGAAGAACTACGTTAAGGTATCTCTGTAAGAAAACATGTTTTTAAATGTTAAAAACCTGAATATCACTTTGCAGGAAGCCTCATAAAGGAATATCTAAATATGTCTGCCGATCCATGCGAAGACTTCTATTCGTACGCATGCGGCGGCTGGATAAAACGCCAAAAACTTCCACGCGGATGGTCATCGATCGGCATCCACGAAATGTTAACGGAAGAACTGGAGGGGAAAATTCAAGAGTAAGATGTTTTTTTTTATACCGTGGAGCATGAACGAAACGTTATGACAAAGCGCACTCAATGAAAGACTTCTTGCGAAGCCTTATCTTTAGTGAGGGGAAAACATTTTTTCTCAAGTCACACGTGATAACAAATACCGACCGCTGCCTTCACTATTAAAAACGTAGTTATATAACCAGGATGCTTATCATTATGTAGGTATTTTTGTTGCCTTATCAAAGTGCAAAAAAAAACATCTTCTAGACACCAGCCATAATACATTAGGACACGGAATATCGTGGATATATTTTGGAGCCTAAACGTACAGCTATTTCCTTCGAAATATTGACCAGAGATGAGAAATAGGGATGCAGGATAGGAGATCTGCATTCTGGTATGCTAACAGCTTTCCAAAAAAGTGACAGATCGACTGTATTTAGAGGTGCTGATTAGAGCTGGATATTTCGATACATTCAAGATTGTTGCCCACCTAGATCAGACGGTAAACGAAAAGATTGTGAACGGAGCTGATTTACCTCATGGGTTGCATGGAAGTAAAATTATGAGAAAAAAAAGAGATTCTCAGACAAGATTACTTTTCCTGGTCTCCGAGTTGTTGCTTACATTCCTACCTCCGGACACACTTTTCCGCGGGTATCTTTGAAGCCATTGCCCCTGATGCCGAAATTCAAGGCATCATAGACAAGGTTGGAATTTTCTACAACGCCTGCACAGGTATGCGCACTGAGGAATGCGGTGCTCCTCATGAATTTCGTTAGCCGCTGCCAAGAGGAGGTGATCAAATGAAATAAAATCAAATAAAACTTCCCCTTCTCTTTCGATGTAAAAAAGGGTGACCGTAAAAGCCGCCTAATTGCGGCTTGACGAAGCCCAGCTCCCTCAGTGTACAGTTCGGTGTTCGCAACGGTGTTCGCACAGAAACCTATAATCAACGCGGCATTGTGTGGTGCTTGTTATAAGCTCAAGTAATGTCATATGCACACAGCTTTACAACTCTTTGTATGCAAAAAACGTATTACAAATAATTTATCCCGCCGCTCTACCTTTTCATCGCCTTTCCAGAACTCGAAAACAGTCCTGACGCCTTTTTGGAAGTTTTGACATTCTATGGACTTGCTGAGTGGCCAATACTTGAAGAATCTTCAAGAAAACTTATGGGATTGAACAATTCGAGCGACGCACTGCTGAATGTCGGAATTCGCGCATTGTTCGACCTTTCCGTGGCTCGAGACAATGTAAACTTCAGGTCTTACATTATTCAGGTGGGGAATTATTTGTGTGCTTAAGCAAAAGAAACCGTTGCTACCAAGAATGTGGCGGCTACCTTAAAGTCCTGTGGAGGAATGAATACTACTTGTAGCTTTTGTTTAAGCTCTTCAATATTGGAGAACACACTGTTACAATGTAGAGATTAAGCTTCACAGTTTCTCGCGGTGCGCAACTTGAAGTAGCCTAGTTCCAGAAAAGGGCCCGAATGATATTAAAATGTACAGCTGATTATAAGTATCAGACACCTTCATTTTAATGACTTTAAACTGCAGATTTTTTCCAGCTAAAGAAAAATACTCACGGTAAAAACTCTCCCTTTGGTATATCTATGACAGAACTAAATGTCTCCACTAAGATTGAACCTCACTGGACTTCGCTCTTACACCATGTTGTGTCTTTAATACTATAGTAGCACGCGATTTTAAAAAGAAAACTCGCAGGGAAATGCGCATTTCGATAAAGTACACAGAACTTTTGATGCTGAGTTGTCCTTTTCAAATTCGTAAACCCGAGATCCCAAAACAAACTAAGAGACTTTTCAAGCTCAAGATTGAAGAGGCTGTGAAGTTCATACGACCTAATGTGAACGACTCTCGATTGTCGTAGTTCATAAACGCTGTAGTAGGATTCATGGAGGAGCGGACGAATGTAAGTGCCAAAATATTTCACAAGCCGCACCTTACTCATGAACGTCGTACTACGAATCGGCAGTCATGGGGTGATGTTTTCTAAAACTCTTTGTTTTCCATTTTATTTGCCCAAAGCAAAATCAGGTAGAAGCCGGGAAGTAAAGAACCAACCACATGCACTGCTTAGCGTCGAAGCCCCCGCCGCCGCTAGCCATTTGCCACCCTACCGATGCCGGCTCAAGCTGTTCTCTGTTCTCTGCTGATTCATAACACAGCTGCTCACAGGTTTTTATCCAGTACGGATGTAGCAGCGAAATCACTCCTCAGGCGCACTTTTGCATGAAAAAGGCATCATGTGCGGGTTTCTCCCATGATGCGCGTGGCGTCTTCTGTAATGGGCGATGTAACAGCAAGCAGACACTAATACTGACTAATCGCACAGTACTAAATGAGCTGAGAGGAACATAAAAACTGACAATAAACAGGCAGAGGAGTCATTCTGGCACTTTGCAAGTTGCTTCACCTTTTACAGTTGAATGCTTTGGGGATAAAATTCTGAAATTTATTAAGATGCATATTTACTTTAACCGGTTGGACGAAAAAGCGTAATGTTGAAAGAAAGCGTAATGTGTTGCCTACTTGAATGAATATTTTCAGATCAGATAAGTAGCATTTATAAGTTGCTTTCAACACCAAGACTAAATTTGTTCTGCATTCATATAGACGCCTAACATATTTTCCCACTGTTCAATAAATATTATTTCATAGTTTCAACCCGATTTCGAATAACCTACAGCTGAAGAAGATTCCCGGACAAAGCGGGCTGGACTTGTTGACTGAAGAAAGGACCACAATCCGCCAACTGCAAAAGAATTTTAGGAGGGCAAGTTTGCTATTCTTGTAACACTGAACATTTAAAAAAACAAAAAGTCTTCATGAATAACTTCCTTGAATCCTAAAGCATGTTTTATTCATTGTGTAATGACTACAATTACGGATTGATGGCAGTGTCTATTTTTGATTCTCTGAAACTACATTATTGTTCAAACACTACGAATTGCACGAACTTTAATATTACGGCTGTTGTGGGAGAAAAAAGCCTTACTGGAGAATTTTCCAGGCCCTGATTTCTGGCACATGATTATTGACATACCTGGTTTTCTGGCACAATTGTGAGCAGCGTTTAAACATAATGAGTTGTTCTTAGAGCTTTCAACAGACATCTCTATTACACCTTCAATACAATTAGCTTCTTCGCAAACACTAGCGTTGGCAGAGCCGAAAGTTTGTCATTGCGCAGGTTTTCAGTAAAACTATTTTTCAAGGCGGTTGTTGAAACTGCAGTCATGCTCGTCTTCGTTATGGTCTACAAATGTCCTCTCGGGCTCATGAGCAGACGAGGGTAGAGGAGTGCTCGTTATGACATAATTATAAGGGGAACGAATAGTCATACTGTTACTGCCTTTCTTTATCAATTTTGGCATTGATCAATGTGAAATTAGTAGTTTAGTCCTCTTATGGCTTAAAGATAACCTGATCCAAAACTGGAAGCAAAAGCAGTTTAATGCCAGCAATGGGATCTTAATTCACGCCCTCCTTTATCAGGTGCGGTTCCTTCCAACCAAGTCTCCCATTGTAGAATCTTATACTTTCGGGGATATTTATTTATGTTTTGTGTAACCCAACATTGAGAGATTTTACCTATGATATTGTAGTTCATAGTAGCGGAAAGAGACCGTCCTGTACCACATATCACGCGGAACGCTTTCAAAACCGTTAAGGTGGTGGTCTTGTAAGAACTGTTTAACAGAAAAGTTATACGATAAGTTTCGGCGACAAATAATGGGATACCTGTTCCAGTGCAATCTGGACACAATAAACGGCGCCTAAATTTTAAAACTGGAAACATTGAAATATGGCTAATGTGAAAGAACGTCCGTTTATAAGGAATATGTGGTGATTGTATTTATTGCGCCGCTATGTTGACACAGCGCATAATGTGGCTTCTATTATCACGAACAATGTTTCCCTCGGTCGTTAATAACTGACTGAGTTCGACGATCAGAGCAGGCACCCAGGAGCACGGTAGGCGTACCGGCAGCGACAACTCACGCAGTGTTTTTTGAGCTGCATGACAGGTGTAAAGCGAATCAACAGAAATTTGTCATGCAGTGGCAGGTATATCATTTGTACGAAGCCGAAGCCAGCGTTTGGTGGAAAAATCGAAATGCAAGCATCGTGGTATCATTAGGCTTTGACAGCATTACCTCAGAACCGTTTACGCCTATGGTGTCATGGGACCGCACTTCCACGCTTTAGTACACATTCTAGCTGCAACTGTGAAGCTTTTTAGGCTTCTCAGGCGGCTTCTCATCTAAGCTCCATGTTCGCGGCAACAGAATTATTCACTAATAATTATGAAGTAATACGGCATAGAGATACAAAGAGGCGAGCTTATCCTCGCACCCAACAAACCAAGCGCTCAGTCTTGTCGGAAACTTTCTTCCCGAATGAGCTCTCATGCTCAGCCATTCAACAAACGAACACATCAACAATCACTTGCAGCTTAAGTAGCACGCCAGCAGGCTCCTTATGCTATCAAGTGGCACTTGCAGCTCACGTTTCACGTGCGCCACATTACTCCCCCATGCTCTGAAGCAACAAGGTCAGCAACACCCTCGTTCCCAGACCTCAGTGATTGAAATCGTATTATGGTTTGGTTTATGGAGGTAGCAAATCAGATTATGAAGGACGCCGTAGCAAAGGGCTCCGGATAATTTCGACCACCTGGGGCAGTACACGGGCCTCTAGAATTTCTCCTCGATAGAAATTCGACCGCTCCGTCTTTCGAGCCAACAGCCAAGCGCCATAACCACTGAATCACCGTGGCGGCTTGAAATCGCATTATGGTCTGTTTCAGCTCAAAAAGCGAAAACCTAAATTCGCTAACCGTTCTCGGAAAGCCATTCTGCATTGGTATTAAGCACGTATTTTTTATGCTGCTCGGTTTCCTTAGGAGTAGCTTCCAAGGGACTTGAAGTAATGGAACTGGCAAAATCTAAGGTTTCTGATCGAGTTTTTATGCTGAAGGTATTTTTAAGTATCCGTTGCAATCCAAGACTTCACAGGCATATTTATAAACGCGAGAGAGGGGCGTGAGACAATAAAACGCTTCATGCTAGCTTTTTTTCTTTCAAAGATCCCACTTTTAGATTTGTTGAACCAAGTATTTCTCAAAGTGAACATTACCTTGACTGAATACGACTTTATAGAAGTCAAAAGCTTGGAATTCTACAAGAAAATCAATGTCCTACTGGGGGCTGCAGTGGTACATCAAACATAGCGAGACAGGAATTCAACTTAAGCAATTACACAAGCACTGATCAGGCAAAAAGAAATACTAAAGAAGTCATCAACAATGAACGATAGTAAGTGCTGTAGAAAAGAAAAACACGTTCCCACATAACAGGACGAATAACAGTGAAATGCAGCAGGTATGCATAACAAAATGCCACATTGGTGTGTTCAAAACGTTGTACATTTTCTTCTTGAATTGGTGAATGGTGACACCCTCCTGGGCACAAGGAATTAATGTTGGATATGTGTTGCATAAATAAAGATTGCTAGTTTTTCCAAGGTGCGCTTTCCTGAAGGAAGCCGCTTTCGAACCCGAAGCGTCTACATATTCGTTCTTGCCTGTTTTCACCTGTGTTGGCAACTATGTTCGAAAAAATCTATCCACGGGAAGACACACACAAATATTGAGAGAACACCACTTAGAGATTGCCGAGTTCTAAAAAATATACTGTGTCCTAGCCTAGTAAGACAAGTTGAGGGCGGTTAAGAGTCGCGTCACCTAGACTCGTGAATAATTTCGTTGTCCAAAATAAATGCTTATATTGCATTTGTTTCACGTAGATATGGCAAAGGCATTTGCCCTGTAATGTTCTTTGTACGGCTGATGATCGTGATGACGATGTATATATGCATATAGATAGATAGATAGCGATAGATAGAGATAGATAGCGATAGATAGAGATAGATAGCGATAGATAGAGATAGATAGCGATAGATAGAGATAGATAGAGATAGATAGATAGAGATAGATAGCGATAGATAGAGATAGATAGATAGATAGCGATAGATAGAGATAGATAGCGATAGATAGAGATAGATAGATAGATAGCGATAGATAGCGATAGATAGAGAGATAGATAGATAGATAGATAGATAGATAGATAGATAGATAGATAGATAGATAGATAGATAGATAGATAGATAGATAGATAGATAGATAGATAGATAGATAGATAGATAGATAGATAGATAGATAGATAGATAGATAGATAGATAGATAGATAGATAGATAGATAGATAGATAGATAGATAGATAGATAGATAGATAGATAGATAGATAGATAGATAGATAGATAGATAGATAGATAGATAGATAGATAGATAGATAGATAGATAGATAGATAGATAGATAGATAGATAGATAGATAGATAGATAGATAGATAGATAGATAGATAGATAGATAGATAGATAGATAGATAGATAGATAGATAGATAGATAGATAGATAGATAGATAGATAGATAGATAGATAGATAGATAGATAGATAGATAGATAGATAGATAGATAGATAGATAGATAGATAGATAGATAGATAGATAGATAGATAGATAGATAGATAGATAGATAGATAGATAGATAGATAGATAGATAGATAGAGAGACAGATAGATAGAGAGATAGATATATAGAGAGATAGATCTATAGAGAGATAGAGAGATAGAGAGATAGATATATAGAGAGATAGATAGAGAGATAGATATATAGATATATATATAGATATATAGATATATAGATATATAGATATATAGATATATAGATATATAGATATATAGATAGATAGATATATAGATAGATAGATAGATAGATAGATAGATAGATAGATAGATAGATAGATAGATAGATAGATAGATAGATAGATAGATAGATAGATAGATAGATATATAGATATATAGATAGATAGATATATAGATAGATAGATATATAGATATATAGATATATAGATATATAGATATATAGATATATAGTAAGCATAGCAAGCATAGCAACAAGTAAGCATAGCAACAAGATCATAGCTCAATAGAGTAAATTGCAGGGCTAGTCGGTTCATAATGCACAAATGTTGGAACCAGCGAAACTGACCCAGGACAAGACAAAGAGGAACACACACAACAGGTGGTGTTGCGTGTGTGCCTCTTTGTCTTATCCTGCGTCAGTTTCGCTGGTTTCGCTGGTTTCGGGGCTATACCACGGGCACCACGTCCTCCATTGTGGTCATGAAGTTTGACTTTGACGCTTGATTTCTTACTTTTGACTTTGTATGCGCTTGCAGCCAGTGACGACCTCGTTGTTATGACTACCATTTCACGTCAATGATGACGCACGTTAGTAGATTTATATGAAGGCGTGTCCCCATCACTTTTGCTTCAGTTGCAACCCGGCATGAAGAGCGAGCCACGACCAGATACGTATCTGAAGAATTGCTCTGGCTGCGTCGCAATGTTATCGCTGCTCCTTGGGATGAAACCACCTCGGGCCACCTCGGCTGGTATCGAACACATGACCTTCGAATCGGCAGCCGACTGGCAAAGCAATAGAGTCATCACAGCGGGCACTATTCCTGTCCCTTAATTCTCAAAATATAATTTATATCGATTGCTACTCAAACAGAGGGTCATCAATGCCACCTTACCTTTCTTTTGAGCAAACCGATATCGATCAGTAAGCCTCACATACAATTAATTTCAAGATTACGGCTAAACAGTTGTAATCTGGTTCTGTAATTCTCTTTTAGGCTAGCGTTACCTAACCAGTGTTAGTATCATTTTTGTCGCTGGGAATGACGGACCCAAAGCGTAAAAGATCATTTTTATGCCAACATAGCTGCCACCTAAAGAGATAATTCTTAGACTTATGTGATTCTTACAGAAAATAGTAGGAGCGATGCTTCAAATTTCCGATAATTATGAGAAGAACGCATTGTTTCATAGTACGTATACATCCTTGCCTCTGTTGAGACCTTGGTGACTGATAGGTGTAAACATGCAATGTACTCGAGGAAGGGTTAGAACCTTCAGAATGGTTCTTCAATGCCAGACCGCAGCCGGATTCGGTCATGTTCAGGCATTTTCGATGCTGGATGCGTCATCATATTTCTCCGCTTGTAGTGTTCAAGAAGGGCAGCGCTTTGTCTGTCAAGCTAGTTTTGAGCCTTCTGTAGCCACTGCAGTCCGTTGCTTCCCTTCTAGCTGGACGCCTAACTCGGGGTTTTTCGCCGCCTTTTGTACGCGAGGTTTCACTGCGTCAACCCACTTGTTTTGGGCTCGGTAGTGCGGTGAGCGCGCCTTTGTCTCTTGCGCTTGTGTTGCCATAGCGATATCTCCGCCCTAATTGGCAGGCTTTTTACTTCATATGTGGCGCCATAAATAGACGACAAGGGCACCTCCATATCTCATGACATATAATTGGATTCATTCCACGACAATGACTGTAAAAGTATTTCCACCCAGGATTTTGAAGAAATGAAAGCACTCATACAGCAACATTGAAAAATTCCTTCCTTCCGAAGACAATTCAGGTGTGGAACTGTCCACCAGCTAGCAAAATTAGAAGGCCTTTATAACATTTCTAAATGCTTCAAACGTTTTTGTCTATATTCCGTTTCCTACTTTATTTTGTAGCTTGTTCAACGGCTTTTTTTTTCGTGTTTGCACACCGCTAGCCGTGCACGACAATTATTGTTTTATTTTGTTTCCTAGTCTTGGCCTGATGATATGTACGAGAAGAAACATACTATATTTTCTGCACAAAAACATAGACAGCATTAAAAATATTCTATCTGAGAACCTCTGCATACGTGTCATGTTGTGGGAAAGCGACGTGGCAACCGCATAATTTATACACCCTGTAGACGCATTTGTTTCAAAATATCATTTTTGAATAACTGAACTGTTCGTTTCGACAGAGTCAGAACTGAACGATGGAAAGCGATAGGTGGACTATATTCTTAGAATTCCTGAGAAGGGATCTCGGCTTTTGCGCATCGACTGATAAAATCAAAAATTTGATTGCTCTAGAAACAAATGTTAAGCGAGAGACACCCGTGCTTTTAAAGTAGGATGGTACATAATTTCTGCTGTTATTTAAACAAAAAAACACGGCTTTGCTCATTGTAGAGCCATAGGTTTCAAGGCTTAGCAGGCACTGCTGGTGGCTGTCCGGAATTCCTTATCCGTTTCTGCCAGTCTTTAATATCATAGTTTGTAAAGCAATGCCTGCTGTATTTCCATGTGTTTTGTACATATATTACTAACTCTGGTTTTTCATATCAGCCGCTGTATCTTGCATCCGCATCATGATGTTGGAAGTACTCAGGAACAAAGAGACAACATAAGGTTGTTTGCTCTCTATCAAGTGTTAAATACCAAAGAAAACATAGAGTGGCAGACACTTACGCGGTGAACGAGTAGTTCGTAAGGATGGCGAAACTAATTTAGGCCCTAAACTTGCTCAAGGCACGTAATTCATTTATTTTTTACATAGGGCAGCTGCATTTTGAGCTAGAGCAGAAATGGGAGGCGCACATACACATGCAAGGTAAACATATATTACAGTAAAGCAAGCAAAAAAAGATTAAACGCAGAATTTTGCTTTTAATTCTGTACAATAGTGAAATGCTTGATTATGATCACAATCGAAGCAGTGGTGTGGAAGATTTTCCTTTAGCAGAACATGAAATCAAATAAAAAATTTCTAGGAAGCTCGCCCCCAACGTTAGTGCTTTGTCCTGTCGTCACGTCTTTTTTCCTACCTATTTTTCGCGCAAATATAGTCGATTTAATGCAGAATGAACCAACTCGCCCGAACGAAAGTACTTTTGAGTGCAGCTGCTGACACAGTTTCATGTCTGGGAAAGTTTCCGCGTTTTGTTTGCAGAAATGGGAGTTAAAAACACTTCACGCTTGGAAATTTCAAGGTATTTTATTGAAACATTTATCTATTGGTGGTGACAGCAGGCACACCTCTATAATCTCGGTCAGTCAGCTTTTAGTCCCAAGAGCTTCCTGCCCCCACCGTTCCAAAAAACAGACATCATGTGAGTTTCATCCCGGAAGCAGAAAAAAAATCATACAAGCGATATCAATCGCGCAAAGATGCTTCTGGTTGCAGTGAGTTACGTCTTTAGGCATAATTGAAGCAGCTCTCTCATCAGGTGCATTCCTGATCCGCCACTCAATACACTAGGAGAAAACCAACTAAAATATAAACTGACAGTATATATACGCTCAATATTTAAGTTGGAGTGACTTCACCTAGAAAGGCTAACGTTAAGGTTTCTGGGCAGAGTCCCCAGCATTGGCAGCCTCCCACCATCCCACCATGCGCTGAAATACAAAAGTTAAACCTGTCTGCAGCTCGTTGCCGCGAGCGGCGAACATCGCATATCCTTCTAGGTACCAACCACACCAACATACTCAAGATTTTTACGACGTCCATTGGCTTCTATTCACATATTTCTCAAATATGTCGCCCTAATGGACTGCCAGTTATTTTCTTCACGCGTCACAAACTGTGGTCACGTTCACTGGTTTCTCTTCGTCCTATTCTTGGCGAAATAAAAAATTGTGGCGCTAACAATGTAAAGGCAACAAAAGGGCAAATCCGCTTTGAATAGCCTCAAGATTTTTTCGCACGTCTTCATAATTATTACATTGAATTCGCGATCAAAGAGTTCTCAGTTTAGGACCCACAGATTGGAGCGCAGGAAGCCTTACTACAGTGACATGCGTATGCTCGAACTCGGGCAGTTCAGACAATGACTCACTCGTCAGTGTCTTTGTGAACTTGTTATCCAACGGATATCAACTTACACCAAAGGCAATGCCTAGAGCTTCCTGTAGCACAGAGAGCAAAAGGGTGGCTAGGCTATCAGCGTGTTTCTGACTGAGTCTGACATAACAATTCTCAAACTTGAGGCACGTCGTTCGGAGGACATTTTTCTGAGCGTATTCTGTAAAATGAGACTTACATCTCTTTCTATTCTAACATGAGAGCAACTAAGAAGCTGCGGCTGTAGCCTCTTCGCTTAGTTGTACGTTAGGAATAGGCATTTGGTGCGAGACTCTTATAATCTTTGTCACTATCTCAATGCTTAAACATACGCCATTGTGGCTGAGTAGTTAAAGCGGTCAGCGCTGAGCTTGACCACACGTGTTCAAAACGGCCTCGCCGGCAGCGTATAGGCGGAGGCGAAATGCACGACACCTGTGTATAGCAGGCCTCGGAGGCGGGAAGAGTGGGCGAAAAAACAAAAGCGTGGTAATTAAATCCTAGTCGATATCAAGAGGAAGAAATGGGCTTGGGCGGGGCATGTAATGCGAAGGCAAAATAACCGCTGGTCCCTAAGGGTAACGGAGTGCATTCCAAGAGAAGACAAGCGTAGCAGGGGGCGGCAGAAGATTAGTTGGGCGGATGAGAATAAGAAGTTTGCGGAGATACGGTGGCCGCAGCTGGGAAAAGTGAGGGTTAATTGAATAGACATGCGAGTGGCCTTTGCCCTGCAGTAGATGTATAGTCAGGACGATGATGGTGGTGATGATGACGATGTGCACAGCATGATGTTTCATTTTAGAGAAACGCGGTCGAGTTAGCTGAAATTATTTCCGGGCCCACCACCACGGCACACCTAATGCACCGCGTGTTGATTTTGACGTTAAACACTATATACCTTTACAATAGCACTCACAGTTATTTCGAAAGCTCAGCGCCATAGAAATATGTGGCACGACAAACTCAAGCCCTCGGCTCTGTAATGCCACAGCATACTCCGACGATGCTTCGAACTCTGAATATATTCGGAATTTTAGAATCTGCGGTGCTTTGTTGTAAATTAAATAGACTTGCGGGTGTCACCTGGATATTGCAGTTGTTTCAGTGTCACGAGTGAGTGCGAGACGCCGCGGCAAGAAGTCAAACCGCCAAAGAAACCACGGCACGCAGCGGACGAAACCGACATAGACACTGGGAGGGAACGGAGCAGACGGTGCAAAGTGCGCGCGTCTGCGCGGAAGCAATAATCGTTTACGTGGAGACGGAGGAAAAGCAGACGGCGTGGGCGCACAGCTCCGGAGACCGCAAGTGCGTGTGAATCCACGGCCGCGAAGATACATGGGCGCAACGCACCCGCGGGGAGAGGAGAACGGTATGCAACGGCATCCCCTCCGTGCGGCCGCCCCGAGTTGAGACAAAGGGACTCGAGCTTTGACGCCGGTGTAGGAAACACGCACCGAGGCTGCCCTCCTGGGCCGACGCAACCCCGGCAACGATCCGGACCGTCGAGACGCTCCTTCGGCTACGCTCCGGAGGCCCCGGCGAGGTCTCCTCCAGCGACATTCCTCACCACCAACCACTTTGAGTACCGATCGGACTGTTTTCATTATTCTACATTGACTCAAAATACTCTACTTAGAACTATTTGGCGTTATTCTTACCACCACCTGCGCGTGGAAACTCTGACTGATTTGTGCATGCTTATCGATGTGATGTAAACCACCTTTTTATTATTCAGTTTTTTAGTTGATGTGCATTGTTTGATTAAATCTTGTTTTTGGAGACGTACACCTCTCTGGTTCTGACTCACGTTCTCGACAGATAGTGACAAAATTAATGGCGAGCCTGCCAGGATCCACTTTCGTCATTCTGTCTTAACGTTAATGTCAACACGCTTGTGTTAGTGCTAAAACCAGAGAGATGGACCTCCACAAGATTATGTTGAGAGCCGAAAAGCTCGGGTTCACGAAAGAGGAGACGATGTCTCTTTATGAAGAAGAGAAAACGAGATACAAAGAGGAAAGGGAGTCGGCGCAAAGGGAGGCACTTGAAGCTGAAGAGAGAGCTAAGCGAATGGCAGAATTAGAAGAAGAGAGAGCTAAGCGAATGGCAGAATTAGAAGAAAAGAGAATGGCACAGGAGAAAGAAGTGCTCGAGCTCAAGTTGCGTCTTGCTAACGCTAGTGTTGAAGCCGTACCAGAGGCGACAGGATTTGCGTCGGGTGCTACGGCCCCACGACCAACAGCTGTGTGTCCAAGGAAGCTGATGGCTCCTTTTGACGATAAGCGTGACGATTTGGATGCCTATTTGCATCGCTTTGAGAGAATAGCAGTAGGACAAAGATGGGATAAGAGCGAGTGGGCAACAGCTTTAAGCCTTTGTCTGGTGGGCGAGGCCTTAACAGCTTGCGGGAGAATGCCCGCATCAGAGTCGACAGACTACGAAAAGGTGCAGAAAACGCTGCTACAAAGGTTCCGCTTAACCGCAGAAGGTTTCCGTGAAAGGTTTCGGGGTGGCAAACCCAATGATGCGGAAACAGCTAAGCAGTTCACATCGAGATTGTCGAACTACTTTGAACGATGGCTGGAAATGGCCGAGGTAGAAAAATCGTACGAAGGGGTGAAAGACCTCATGGTTGGAGAGCAGTTTTTGTCCTGCTGTCAACCAAGGTTGGCCGTATTCCTAAAAGAGAGGAAGTTGAAGACAGTGGAAGATTATACAGAGTATGCAGATCAGTTCATGGAGGCTCAAGGCCACATAAACCTAGGCAAGGTTAAAGAAGACGTCGGGAGAAGTTGCGATGCAGACGCGGTAAAACGAGGAGTGCAAAGTGGCACATTTAAGCAGCCCTCGAGGTGTTTCTTGTGCAACCGTATTGGACACCGCGCCGCGGACTGTAGGGTTGGAGGAAGCAGAGGGCAGGCACAGTTAATCTGCCAAAACTGCAGCAAGAGAGGCCACCGAGCACAGGAATGCCGATTTCGGACGCAAGAGAAGGCCGCGTGTGTCGTTCATCCCAGAAAAGCTGACATGAGCGCAGAGGATACCCGAAAGACGGACACAAAGGCCGAACGTGAGGCAAACCTGACGGTGAAGCCCACAAAGTGCGAGGTCGGATTTGAATCTGTGTCCTTTCTCGGACACGAGATAGGGATGGGGCGGATAGCGACGAAGCCCGATATTGTAGAAAAAATACAGGCGGCACCAAGGCCAACCACCAAGAAACAGGTGCAGTCCTTTTTGGGGTTGACTGGATTCTACAGGGAATTCATTCCGCATTATGCAGACATGGCTCTCCCACTGGTAGAGACGACAAAGAAAGGGGCGCCAAATACAGTAAACTGGAGTGACCGGCACCAGGAAGCATTCAACAAACTGAAAGAAAGCATGGCGCAACCGCCCGTCTTGCTGGCCCCTAATGTCAACAAGCAATTTGTTTTACGCACATACGCATCAGGGACAGCTCTGGGCGCAGTGCTGATGCAGGAGGAAGATGGCATACTTCACCCTGTGGCTTGTGCTAGCAAGAAGCTTATCTTATGCGAACAAAACTACTCGACTGTAGAAAAGGAGTGTTTAGCACTTGTGTGGGCAATAAAGAAGTTTCATTTGTACCTGTATGGAACGCATTTTAGAGTGCAAACAGATCACCAGCCCCTACAGTGCCTGACAAAAACCAAATGGTCGAACGGAAGATTGATGAGATGGAGTTTAACTCTCCAGGAGTACGAGTTTCATGTCGAATACATAAAAGGGAGAGAAAACTTGGGAGCAGACTTCCTTAGTAGGCTGAACTAGGGTTGGCTTTCAGCGTGCGTGGCATGCTTGTGTACCCGCAGAAAAGAAATATCGATGTGTGTACGTTCTTTGCTATGCTTTGTGTGTATATTGTATGAATAGTGCGGTTTCCTGTGACTTTTGTGTGTCCGTGTTTGTGCGTATTACGCGAGTGAGCAGTTTTCCTCGTGGGAAAACTCTTAAATGGGGGGGTACTTGTCACGAGTGAGTGCGAGACGCCGCGGCAAGAAGTCAAACCGCCAAAGAAACCACGGCACGCAGCGGACGAAACCGACATAGACACTGGGAGGGAACGGAGCAGACGGTGCAAAGTGCGCGCGTCTGCGCGGAAGCAATAATCGTTTACGTGGAGACGGAGGAAAAGCAGACGGCGTGGGCGCACAGCTCCGGAGACCGCAAGTGCGTGTGAATCCACGGCCGCGAAGATACATGGGCGCAACGCACCCGCGGGGAGAGGAGAACGGTATGCAACGGCATCCCCTCCGTGCGGCCGCCCCGAGTTGAGACAAAGGGACTCGAGCTTTGACGCCGGTGTAGGAAACACGCACCGAGGCTGCCCTCCTGGGCCGACGCAACCCCGGCAACGATCCGGACCGTCGAGACGCTCCTTCGGCTACGCTCCGGAGGCCCCGGCGAGGTCTCCTCCAGCGACATTCCTCACCACCAACCACTTTGAGTACCGATCGGACTGTTTTCATTATTCTACATTGACTCAAAATACTCTACTTAGAACTATTTGGCGTTATTCTTACCACCACCTGCGCGTGGAAACTCTGACTGATTTGTGCATGCTTATCGATGTGATGTAAACCACCTTTTTATTATTCAGTTTTTTAGTTGATGTGCATTGTTTGATTAAATCTTGTTTTTGGAGACGTACACCTCTCTGGTTCTGACTCACGTTCTCGACAGATAGTGACATTCAGTAAAGCCAGCCACTAATTTTAAAAATACGAGCTAAGGGGGCACTTTTTGAGGCATACTAATGCCAGTGTTGGCAGATGTTAAACAACAGTCAAATCATGTTTTAGTAAACTAATTTCCTCACTGCTACTAGTTACCTTTTCAACTATTAACCCTGGGCATCTCATTTTAGAAATTCGAAGACAGGTAACCTTCGCCGAAGTGGCTCAACTAACATGGCCGATTTCTGGCGCCATTCTAAAACCTCGCGCGCTTGCAGGAGGGCGCAAAGCGACGGAAATCAAATCGCGACACTCCGTGACGCAAGCACCATGCGACAATCTAAGCCCCGCCCGTCCTGCAGCTCAGTCCGCTCCTCGTCACTACGGTGCTGAAGCGCTGGGTGGGCAGATAATGCAGGTCGTATGTACTTCACACAGTCTCGCGATTCGCTTGACGCTCGAATGGCGCGTTCACACTTGGACATTCGGCGGCGAGAGGGAGCGGAATCCGCGGCCGCCGAAATGCTGTCTCGTTCACACTTCCCGGCCATCGCGTCGTCGCTGATCATCTGTGTGTCGTCTGCTCACAGCGTACACAGATGTGGCAGGAGGTTAATCGATGCTGTCTACATACCGTATGCACACTTGCGTACCCTAATTGCAGCTATTTTCTCGGACGTTACGCCATTTCTAACATTATCACTTTTTTAAACGCCTAGTGGCGCCATCTGGTGGTTAGGAGAGGAATCATTGTTGTCAACAAACCGACGCCCCTCTTAAGCCTAAAAGGGGAATAATTGGTTTTTGGGGAAAAGGAAATGGCGCAGTATCTGTCTCATATATCCTTGGACACCCGAACCGTGCCGTAAGGGAAGGGATAAAGGAGGGAGTGAAAGAAGAAAGGAAGAAGTGCCGTAGTGGAGGGCTCCGGGATAATTTCGACCACCTGGGGATCTTTAACGTGCACTGACATCGCACAGCACACGGGCGCCTTCGCGTTTTTCCACCATAAAATCGCAGCCGCCGCGGTTGGGTTCGAACCCGGGAACTCCGGATCAGTAGTCGAGCGCCCTGAGCACTGAGCCACCGCGGCGGGTACCCTAAAAGGGGAAGAATCGTCACCCGAAATAAAAATTAAAGCAAATTTATCACTCGAACATTTCCTTATGGGCGAGATAAGACAAAGAAAAAGACCGCTGGCTCTTGTATGGCTAGTGAACGCGCTGAAAAAGGCAGTAACAGCTACGAATTGAGTCCGTAGCGAGGCGTCCTGCATCGAAGGGCGCCGCCATGTTTGTTGCCGCGGGTTCTCGCCTTCCTATTGGCTGACGAGATTCGGCGGATTTTTTTCCGGCGGTGGAATTCGGTCCTGGACCGATCGGCCTTTCCGCTGGGTATTTCGGCGGAATCTTCGCCGCGGCAGCGGATTCCGCTCGCTCTCGCCGCCGAAAGTCCAAGTGTGAACGCGCCATAAACCCTCCCGCGAGCGCGCGGTTTTTGAATGGTCATCGCCTTTCAAAAATTCTAACAACTGATATGGCTATTAGTGAAGCGCTGCCAGCTACAAATCTTTAACTACAATCTGATGCCTATCGGTAACAGCGTAAAAGCTAATGATTACAATTTTGTTAATCACTTTACTAGTTATTATGACTCGCTGGTTGTTTTGACGACCGTCAACATTTGTATTTTTATCGTGCAAAAAAGCGCCTCTTCGCTAAAGAGTGCAGTTTTAAAATTTAGTGGCCTACTTCCCTGAATGAATGAATTCGGCCCACTCAAATTAAACGGCACGCAAACGCTAATCGAAAACATCGCAGACAACGTCGGCCTACGATCAGCTTTCAGTGTAAGTAGACCTGAGAATCCCGGCTGATTTCACTGACACTTCTCCAGCGCGTTTATAATCCACTGATGTACAGCACCTTATAGTTCTCTCAAATCGTACGCCGTTTTTACAAACCGAGCTAAACCTAATAACGACATGTATAACGACGTCACAAAACAAGCCAATTACTGATGTCTCCGTTCCAAAGGCAAAGGCGTAGTGGGACGCCGAGCTATCATGATTCTATTATTTCGCATTGATGTCACGGTATCAGACCATGTGAATCAGACTAGTATCTCAATAGTGAAGGGTGATTCTGAATCTGATTACTTTTACAAAAACAGGTCATATAAAATTATTAACGAACTTACCGCATGCGAGGTCTTTTGCTTTCAATTTGAAACCGCAGCGAATATAAAAATTTAACATTTTAAAGTGGCGTAACTATATTATTAAGAAAATATAGTGACATGTTTCTTGTAGGCTAACACAAAGTTGCTCGAGGAAGACTGCGAGAGCACCAATACTCGCCTGGAAGGATTAGAGTACCTATCGGGAAGGCAGCTGTTTTTTATTTCCAAAGCTATGGTATGTAACTTCTGCTTCAATAACTGTTTCTGAAGTGAACTGTTTCTGCAGCGAAAATGACAAAAAATAAGATCACAATATGTGATTTAAACAACCACAGGAATCATGCCGTGTTTTCAATCACATTGGAGCGTTGATGTTGCTTTTCGGCGGCACACACAGCCCACCGAGATACAGGTATTTCTGAAATTTTACTGATACTACGAGTGCTACGCACGATGCCCCGAGCTTGGCAAAAATAGCAAGCTCCTCAAGCTGTGGCGACTCCATCAGGTGAATGACCTAACGGTATCAAGACAAAATTTTCCCTCGGAACACCTCCAGTTTCATTCGGTCTTCTAAATCCATTGTGGGTTTACCGCCTCTTGGGCGTCATCTCATGTGCTACGCATGCAGCCGACAAAGTACGAGTCACGTGAGTGCACTCGGTGCGTTAATTTATTTGTTTATAGTTTCACCGAGTTAATTACCTGTGCAAGTAAGTGAAGGACAAAATGTTTATCCTAGATTTTCATTGAGGACTTTATGATACAAGGTAAGTTTTCTATGCTGCGCAAGATGCGCAGTGAGTGCGCATCGTTCCCTTGTGCTGCGAGGGTACGCTACGGTCCGGTCCATAGCTGTGATGGCATTAAATTAACGAAATTATTTCGCGGAGCGTGGATGCTCTTGTCACGTGGCATGCTAGACGGAGTATAAATAAATAAATAAATAAATAAATAAATAAATAAATAAATAAATAAATAAATAATTGGTTTTTGGGGAAAGGAAATGGCGCTGTATCTGTCTCATATATATCGTTGGACACCTGAACCGCGCTGTAAGGGAAGGGATAAAGGAGGGAGTGAAAGAAGAAAGGAAGGAAGAGTTGCCGTAGTGGAGGGCTCCGGAATAATTTCGACCACCTGGATATCTTTAACGTGCACTAACATCGCACAGCACACGGGCGTCTTAGCATTTTTCCGCCATAAAAACGCAGCCGCCGCGGTCGGGTTTGAACCCGGGAACTCGTAGAATTTGAATTGAGGGGGCATCTGCAGGTTAGCTTTGCACAGGAATGCGTGAAGAAATGTGAGGAGCGCCTCGGGCGGCGGCGAAGGAGTGTGAAAAGTTGTTTGTTTCTGCCGCATTGCAGCTTCTTTAGCTTTAGCAAAGGCTACATTCAATAGCGGTATCTTAACAACAGCGACCACTTTCGCACCATGCATTTATACCAAATAAATATATCGATGCAAAATCGATGATCCAGCACAATGAAGTAGGCGTGCATGTATTCATTTCACCATAATCATTTCACCATTTCACCATTTCAAAATGTCGCACTACGCTCGTTAGGCTGTGATCATCCGACTTACTGTTTTTCTCCGCTTCTTTGCATTTCACTGGAAAGTATAGAATTTTAGATCTCGTGCATTTGAATAGTGACGGAAAGCACGATTACTTAACTTTTTACTGCAGCTTATCTAGTACCCTTTTTGTAATGTGCGATTGACAATAGTTAAACCTGAGAGCTGCCTCACTTGTGGTCATGTTTAAAAAGATCAGTTTCAACGGCGGCCTACGTCTCAACATTACACGAACCAAGAACACGTACGAGGGGGCATCCAAATGTTTTAACTAAAATAAAGAACTTATACAGATATAGATCGTTTGTTGAGCATAATAAGGTTCATTACCATGCATAGTTGCACAAATATCAAACCTTTATCTAAAACAATTTGCTTTCCACAAGCTGTAGAAGACATCAACCTGTATGGTGCACAAAACTGAAGCCCTAGTGTTATAAATTGCCTCCATTTTAAGGGCGACAACGCACACGAAATCGATGACAAAATGAAAGCTCTCTATGAGGATGAAAGCCCATCATATGAGACGGTTGTGAGGGGAAGAGGAACTTTCAAAGTGGTCATATGTCCCTGACAGACAAGCCACTAGTGGGTAGACCGTTAATCAAAGATTATCATGGTGAAGAAAGTGGAGACCATTATCCTCGACGACAGGTGACCAACCAAGGAAAGCGTAAAGTCGGAGACTGGACTAAGTTAAGGAACTGCGTGGAAGATTATTCATGAGGAACCGCACAAGAATGAGGTGTCTGCACGCTCGGTGCCTCGCTTCTTGACATCTCTTCAAAAGCGAATTCACCACGATTTTTCCCAGAAGAATTTGACTCTGTTGGAGCGGAATGAAGATTTTTCTGCTCCCCCTATTCCACTTTATTCGCCTGATCTTGCGACAAGTGACTTCTTTCTCTTTCCCTAGATGAAGAGACCACTTCGTGGTTGTCGATTTGACGACAGAGAGGATATCATTTTCGAAGTGTAATGGTGGTTTTCGAGCAAAGCGGAGGACCTGTGCAAAGAGGGCTTGAAATAGATGAGCAAATGCCGGCAAAAATGTGTGACTGCAAAAGGAGTACTTGGAGAACTTTGACCTTTGGAAGTGACTATTGTTTTTTTCTCATCGTGATCATTAAAACTTTTGGGTACCCCTCGCACATTGACAGAACATTTAAGCAATATATCTCAAGTTAAAACATGTAAGCACGGGTCCTGGCGGTTTTCCAAACGCGTACACTTCGAAGTATTTGCTTAGACCATCTATTTGTTTCACAATAGCACTTTGCCTGAACATACAGCTTAATTAAAAACTAATGGACAGCACACCGTGCGAGCTGAGCTACTCTAAAGAAACCAGACAATTATTTATGCTATACACAGGATTCCTTCAGAATTAGTCTTTTTCTTCATAAACATAAACTACCGAAAGCCTTAATTAGCGGTGAATAGCGTACGCTTTTTCATTTCCAAGCGTTTGATCGTTGCGATAAATGGGGTTGCTTTGATTCTGTGTCTCTGCATCTCTAAAACATTTAAACTATTGAAAATACCATTTCGCTCCTCCAGTCGCAGTTTACCCGTTGGACGCAACATAATCTCGTTCAGTTCTTGAACACTTGGTAAGAGCCCTTATTTCAATTTGTGTGCACTCAGCACATTCCATGACGTTAGTGATATTGCTGAGAAAAGGAAAGGTTCCTAATATAAGCAGTTTTGACCGCAGCCTTCGAATCAACTACCCTCACTTCTGCACAGCGCGCCGGAGTCGTCCCTTATGCGGCGAGTGAGAGTGATCTGTTGACGTCCAATGTATCGGTCTGAGCCGGCGCATTCCTGTAAAATTCAGCTCGTATAGCATCTGAGGGCACAGCTCTACTAGAATGGGAGTGATTGAGGATAGCCACGCAGCCTCTGCAGACGTGGGCTGTCGCCTAGCTCGTCGCGACGCTAGCATATCGACCTTTTCGAAAGCCGAAAATGACGCTGGAAGATTTCGTCGGTTTTCGCAATAAAGTGCTATATTCGGTCATATGACATTTGCCGGAGCTCGACGCAGTGGCCCAAGCCACTGCTGCTGCTGCGAAACCGTGACAGTCCGCAGCTGAGTTCGGAGCCTTTCACCACTCACGAGTATGGCTCCATTTCGCCTATCGATCAAAACTATAATAGCACACCCCTGACGTGGCCTGTAATTCTTGTGCGCGTACACGGGTTAAGCCAAATGTGCCTGCCGGATACAAAAAAGCCGCGCTGAAAGGCACCTGTAATTATGACGGTCGAAATGTAAGAGATACAACGGATCTAACTGCTGATGAAACTATGAATTACTGCCTAAATCACATTACGCGTTCAATGTTGCTGCTTCCTCATCTCGGACATGGTTGCATAAAACAACTGGCCGACGATTACGGTACTCTCTAAAGAGACACTTGAGCGGAGCTTGGTGTCGCGATATATTGAAGCAAATATTCAAGCACAAATTTTCTGGAAGCAATGGAGGCATTTAGAAAGGGCGTAGGCGCCACAGTTCACCTCAAGTTTCGCCTCTCTTCCCGACTTCTCGAGAAGGCTCGAACGATCTTGAACCGTCTGTCGGCGAACACTTCTTCGCGAAGATCGCTGGGAGAGGAGCCCCAGGGCTTTGAGCATTGGAATGCGCTTGCAGGAGCGTGCGCCTCTGAGTGTACATGTTCCTAAAGAGTCTTTTGCTTCTTTTCCCTCGGTGCGCGCCCAGCGTTAGCGGCCTTACAATGGCCATATAAGTAGGCGGCTTATACTGAGAACAAAACGCTGTGAGTGGCATGGACGACACATTTCGTGCCGCACATTTCACACCTCAGCCACCAATAATGAAATGTGCGATACTCTCTCACTAATCGGGAGATAGCAGGAAGAAGCGCGCAGGTGAATCTTGAGCGCGTTCCACAACAGTCGTAGTAGGCTGACCTCCGCTCATGCTGAGCTGTGTTTCAAATATGGCACCGACGGTCTGACAACAGAGCACTATGGAGGGCACTACTCTCGCGCCGTTTCTGAGCGAGTGGCGTAACTATATGCGTCAACGAGGCGCGCACGTGTTCGTGTTTATGTTCTAGGCTCGGTTCGGATCAGTAGCCGAGCCCTCTAACCACTCAGCCAGCGCAGAGGGGGTGCCTTCCGCAGTTAGGGTGCTCGCTACTGATCTGGACTTCCCGGGTTCCAACCCGACCGCGGTTGCTGTGTTTCGATGCAGGCGAAACGCAAAGGCGCCCGTGTGCTGTGCGATGTCAGTGCACGTTAAAGATCCCCAGGTGGTCGAAATTATTCCGGAGCCCTTCACGACTGCATCTCTTTCTTCTTTTTTCCTTCCACTCCCTCCTTTATCCCTTCCCATAAGACGCAGTTCTCGTGTCCACCTAGATGTGCGACAGATACTGCGCCATTTCCTTTCCCCAACAACCAATTTTTAATTTTCCATTTACGCCGAGGTCAACATCGACGGACGCCGCTCAACCCACTAAAGGACGCTTAAGATCTCCAATCTAAAACACTATGACCAGCATTGTAACTACCTAGAAAACCGCAAAATGTTGTCGTCATGTCATGACAGCTCCTTGCTAAGCGTTAGCCTTCGGATGACGGCAATTACAAGAGATGCTATAAAGACTGAACCGTTCTCCAACAGTGGCGTAACAGAGAGCCTCGACATGGCCTTCAAAGTATAACGGCGACAAAGCTGCCGTGGCGCAGCAATATTACTAATTTAGAGCTAAATAAAGTTTTTTACAGCCGAGCCGACAAGGTGGCTCAATGGTTATGGCGCTCGGCTGCTGACCCGAAAGACGAGGGTTCGATCGCGGCCGCGGCGGTCGAATTCGATGGAGGCGAAATTCTAGAAGCCTATGTATTGGGCGATGTCAATGTACGTTAAAGTATCTCAGATTGTTGAAATTTCCGAAGTCCTTCACTACAGCGTCCCTGATAGGCTGAATCGCTTTGTGACTGTAAACCACATATATCATAAACCAAATCACTCACTCTAGCTTTTGAAAGAACCGAAAAGGCTTTCCATGTGAAAATGATGCATCATGTGTGGACTGTTTGCCTTCCACCATGGGCAGAGAGATAATGTCTGAAATAGGACACACTCCTTTGAGTCGCGCGAAAAAGACATGAAAAACGGGTTCCAGCGAGTGTGCAGATATAGAGAGAACAATTCATAATGTTACGATTTCGAATATTGTGTCGCTAACATAAAGCGGCGCTGGCGCTTTGCATTACGCCGTCTGGTGTGTATGAAACGTGGACGTGGCTCGCTAATGGTGTGCTTGTATTCACACACGTGTCTTTAGTAGGTTGGTTGGTTGGCCTCAAATAAAGCTGGCACATACCCACTACGGGGGAGTGGCCAAGACACTGGCGCTTAATTGCGGAAAAAAGGAACGTTTTCTTGGGAAAAGGAGTAGCAATAGTATATACGCTGACAGATCAGAAGACGCAAAGACAGCGGTGCTGTTAACTTGGAGATCGAAGACAGGGCAACGGCTTAATGTGCATATCGTATACAACGCTTGTAATGTTTCAATTTCGTGCTGACTGTGAGCGGGATAGGATAAAAAATAGGATGGGAGCCGTTGCGTTTCTTGAAGGAAATTTAGCACAGCAGAGTGCACACTCCTGTCACTTCGTCCGAGCTTGCAAAGAAGCGCCAATGGAAAAAACAACCACAGAGGGCACAGGCAAACCAAAATGGTGAAACGAAATTTGGAATATGCGCCTCCACAAATAAGAAAAGCGGCGGCAGAACAGCAGGAACTGATCTACTGTCTCAGGCTCGGCACAAAAAAGGCACAGTAGAGAAACCGCCAGTCCAGATTTGTGTCACAGTAGAAATTTAGCAGAGGAACCCGGCAACGCATTGTCTGCTACTCTCTTCGTCTTCGCCTTTACCTCAGTAAATATGACCCCTTGTTGTTGTTGTTGTTGTCCTCATACTATGGCACATAAAGATAGCAACTGCTCTTTTCGATCGTTCCGCTTCATCTTCGTTCCCTGCTTTCCGCCGAGGAAAGTATGCGAAAACCTGAGCGACCGCAGAACACAAGGTATACTGCATAGCAGTCCAACTTCAATAACGAACATTAGCACTGTGTGCATCATTTTTGTAGCCTTTGTGCTGTGCGTAATTATTCATTTGCAGTTATATTTAGGCGAAGATTTTCTTTTATTAGCTCACTGTATCTAACAAAAGAGGCAGTTAGTACTGGGGCAGCACAATTTTTGATTTCGTTGTCTTGCACCCAGCGAATTTCATTCGCAATGCAAACGAAGTTTCTCGTGTCACTAGTTGCATTCCTGTGACAGTGCTTTTCACCACATCGTGTCTATTTTTGATACATTCCTGCCTTCAGTATTTCAGCTTTCCGAATATCTCAACTGAAAATCAATTTCTGTCCTGGTCTTTTTAGTATTTTATGTAGCCGCGAGCATATTGACTAAAATCGTTCTTGTCAAAACATGCGTTTGCTATTCAATACTTCCGATTATTTTTAAACGTATTCAGTGCTGCTCAAATCGAATGTGCCTGCCCCTTTTGGGGAGTGTTTCTAAGAAATTGATGGCTTACCGATCGCTGTGTTCATCAGCCATAACCTTAGCTATGCATTCAAAGGTATTCCCGGATCTTTTCTTTTTTTTAATTTATTGTCTTCGCTCTTTTAGGATCAACAAATCAATGAAAAATTTGGAAGCTTTCGCAGCTGCGTTCCACTGTTCAGAATCTTCAGCGATGAACGTGAACAAAAGTGGAAGATGTTTTCTATGGTGAATTTCCAGTCGAAATACTAGAAGGAGCACTAAGGAAGAAAACCGACGTTACGAGCATGTGATTTATAAAGTCAAGAAAAAAATCTACAGAGAAATAAAGAGGCCCTTCATCGTATCCTTCATCCCTCTTAGCCTCAGTCGCTTTGGGATGATAAACCCATATAAAGCAGACCATAAAGCAAAAAACGGTAACTACCTTTTTTCCATATGCATACTGTGCGTACAAGCTTTAGGTACGCCCATCTAGGGTCTGTCGCGACCACCTAAATAAAGCGTGTTTTATATGTTTCTTAGGCCAACAATTTTGCCTTGCGATAGAAATTTCGCTTAGCTCCCTTCCTAGCTCACTCTGGCAAAACATTAGTCCACTAAACATTCATTACGTTCTGCTTGAGAACATCATCGTTGAGTTATCTTAAGCTAAAACTGAGATGACGGAGCATTCCAGCTTGAGCTATAACACTGTCGCTTGGTATCTGCGAAACGCAATGACGAAGAGCACATTTGTTTAGCTGTTAAAATGTTTGCAATCGTACCCTCACTTCATACATCCTCTTCTAGTACGCCTTACGGTCCTCGCCTAAAGGATGATTATTGAGGACTTTTATGGCACAAGGACATCTCCGTGCAAACAGCGCGGTCCCCATGGTGTCCCATTGGCTCTGGGCAATGTAATGTGCCGTGTGTTCACAAAAGCAATCAATTTGAAGTGAATACGAGCATTTTTCTATTGACACAATGTCGATACTCAAGTGCGTCCTGGTCTTCAGAATGGTAGCTTGAGGTTGGCGGCAAACACAACAGAAGCTTGAATGGCACCGCAGCGGTGGCCATGTGGTTGAGCATCCGCCTCGCATGCGGGAGGATCGGCGTTCGATCCTCAGTGCCACCGGGTAGCCACCAGTGATATAGTGGATACAAGCTTTCCCCTGGTCTGCTGCTCGGCTTGTATGGAGAGAAATGCTTGCAAAATTTGTCATTGAACCCACTTTGAGTAGTCGAAAACACCTTGTGTCATGGCGCACTCCGGCCACAGATACCCTTGCACCATAAAAATTCATAATCACCCTCAGAAGCTTGATTGAGGCCAGTTAAGGTTCACACTAAACCGAAATTAGGATATATGGGGGCAAAAAGGGGATAACCTCTCCTCTAGGGCACTCAGCTTTTGGTGCAGGGTACGCTGCGGATTTCAGTAAATAAATATATGGAATGCTTACTCCTAGCAGCGGACGAATAATGTCATCGCACAGCACATTGGCATGAACCAGTATATAGCGATGAGAGCAGGCTTTTAAAAGCGGGATCCGATGTCTTTAGGCTAGCAGACAGAGAAGATTGAAGCCGCGCTTATAACTTTCGGAACTTTTTTTACAGAGGAAATTTTTTCGCAAGGCTTGACTAGAATACCCCTCACATAAAAATAAGTGCGCTTGGATTGCTTACTTCATCTGTACTACGATATAGACGTATTCGTGTTCAGAGTATAGACAATTCCAGCTGCCTCTTGGGTTGTTGCCCCGAAAACATATAAATCGTTTTTAACGTAAACTGCTATACCAACGACGTGCCGCGCTGATGAGACCGTTCATTTCATTTTCCTTTTTGCGCTATCCTCCCAATATAAGCGACAGCGAGCACATCTAACGCATCTCAAACGTAACCACAGTCGTTCCTTGGCTATGTTGAATACTGTTCCGACAATGTAAATGGCCTTAATGTTTACCCTTTCATCCCACATAACAATTAAAATAAAGCTAATGCAGGTCGCATTGAAAGAAATACTATTTCATCCCATCATGAAAATAAGAAAAATAAACACTCTTCAAACCACAGCGTAGGCGATACTGGCATACACTGCATAGTACTGCAACGCTCAGTCGTTGCATTCAATAGGACATAATCGTTCCGTCAACGACCCCCTCTTTACTTGTGCACTATACTTGTGCTGTGCTCGCATTCTACTGCAAAGCCAGAAACGCTACTCTGAGCATAAATGCTCCTTCAAGAACAAAAAACCATGGCGAATAAGCTAGCCGATAAAATACATGGTTGGGAGTTAGCAGGGCCAAGCACTTCAGCGAATTTTCACACATACTGATCTAAACATTCCAGACAGCCTACGAAAAGGTAAGCACAACTACTGCTACCAGTGAATGACAATGTGAAGCGCTCAACGGTTTGTGGCGTGGTGTCTCCTTTTTTGTCGGACTTTTTCGATGCTCATACCCGCAAAACTTGAAGCATAATACGACGGCTCAAGAAGCACCAAAATGACTTCGCGAACGGCCATTCTACATTCATTACTTTGCCTGAGAAGGTGGCATCAATATTACCCATGATTAAATGGGAGGAAAAATCTATCATAGGCAGACAAAAAACTTATTCATTCTAGAACCATTTCACATCAGAAACAAGCACCATTATTGCAAGGGGTTCGCCGTCTCTTGTTGAGAAATTCCATTTGCACAAAAGTACATCCCGTTTCATCTAGCGCTAATTTCGGAGAAGAGACCAGTAGAGAGGCCTGGATGCAATGTTTTATTTTGTTCCTCCTACATTTAGAACTGCACTTTTAATGAGGCGATAGCGGTACAGCGGACATACGGCGAAGACTGCGGAGTTGCAACGAAATTCCTTCTCATTTTACCGGCCCTATCCTGGCTGATACAGACAACCCGCAACGATCATTGAGTACAAACGTGATGACATAATTATTAGCCTACAGTAACGTGACGTAATTCCACCGCCATTTTTACTGCCTCTCAGGAAAGGAAAACAATTGGGGTGAAAAATATTTCCGCCAGCACTGCCTCAGTGTTCGTCTTAAGAATGTTAGCTACGGAAGCTTGAAGTGTTTACAACGGTGTACTCAGCAAACGAGGAGAAGACCAAATCCGAAGTGGTTCCCCGCTGCCTAAAAGGCACATTCTCGAAGACATATCTTCTGAGACCCAAGCAGCCTCATCTACCGCATGGATTTTGCACAGCTATTGCGATTTACAGGCACCTTCGCTATATAAGGTCTATTTCCTCGTTATGTCAGGTAATGCCTTTTTTAAACGTGTGCGTCACGACTCGAGCAATCGTTTGAGACCATTCGAAACCCTGTGGGACAAACCGTTCATCCGTAATGGCCGTCTGAAGGTTCTCGGAGTGCACGGTTTCATGGCCAGCAGAGCAGCATGCCAGCAGGCTTCTACTGCTCCGACTTCTTTGCGTTTCCGATCCCTCTGTACGCCTCAGGTAGTGTCTCCACCAACTTTGCCCACAAGTTGATGCACCTGTTCCATCACTCCTGCCTCCTGTCTTTTCCCCATGCCACGCCTTCTCACCGGGTGCGACGCCTTCGTATTTCGCCACTCCCACTGTTGACGAGCCGCACGACCCGCCTACTACTGAATCGAACCACTGTGTCGAAGCACACGTGCCTATACCGTCTCCATCACCAATCGGTGAAGATTTTCACACTGCCCTTGAGCCGACCTCGCATCCAGACTTAGTGGCGGCGAGAGCCCTGACTTCTCGTCCGCCTTGCGCCGTTGGTTCCCTTCCACCGGAACCGAATGTCCCGGCCTTCGAAGACGGTGCGGCTTCAGCAGCAATCAGAATCCTCTGTGCTTGCCGCAACGACCACGCTGCCCGCAGTCACCACTACTGGCCCCCGCCTGGTCTGTCCGGCAGTATCGGATGCATGCACTGCAGTGCCCGCGTCTTGACCACATCTTCCAGATCGCTGTCTTCCAGACACAGATCACATTCCGTGGCCGATTCACTACAGCCTGCATTCTCAGCACTATTGTCGCACCGGCATGTCACCTGTATACAGCACCCTTTCAGATGCCCTTGGTAGCCGCTGTGGCTCTTCTGCCCATTGCCACTCACACTCGGACCCCCGGCGTCAAGTGCGTTCGCCTTCGCCCTCACCGCCTCTTCCTCGGCCACCACGATTCTGCCTTGGCCGACCGCCCGAAGCCTCAGGCCTTCACCGGCAACTCCAACCGGCCTTGTTTTCGCTATGCCATCGGACTTTATCTGACGTCCCCATTCCACCCTGCATACCGCCTCGCTGTCTCACTACCATATCGCTCGTCTCCCTCATGACTTCCTCGCTAGAGGGGGGCCCTGTAGCGTGCAGCGTTGTGCCCGGCTCCAGACGAAGACGACAGGTTGATCATAATTCGACGGCTACGCAATTGGATCTCGGCGTGGCGACGGCTCTGCTCTCTCCTGGCTGAACGAATCCTCTTAATAAGTCTGTGGACACCAGACACCTTCGGCTTGTGTCTGGGATGCTCCTTCCACAGATTGAACTCGCAGAATAATAGACCAGAAAGAATCACAACTGCAACACATAATACAGACAAAACAATGCGCAGTGCGAGAATTCTAACATAAACTACAGAAAGTGATCAAACGTATTCGAGGTAAATAATAAATCAGAAAAAATTACAATAAATTAACAATACATTTTAAAAGGACATAGATCACATCTCGGGCACTAGAATAGTATGAAATAAAATTGTTCGCTTTATGAGGGTTTGACGTTCCAAAGTGACCCAGGCTGTGAGGGACGCCGTAGGGAAGGTTTCCGAAAATCTCGTCCACCTGGGATTTTTAATGTGCACTGACATACCACAGTACACGGGCCTCTAGGATTTCGCCTCCATCGAAATCCGAACGCCACGGCAGGGATCCAACTCTCCTCTTTCGGGTCAGCAGCCGAGCACCGTAACAACTGAGCCATTGCGGCGGCTGGACATGAATTTATTTCCCAGTCAATCAATGAATGTGCAACGCATTGGATCTAGCATTTAACCAAATATTGAAAATTTTGGGTGGTGTCTGTAAGTCCAGTGGGAATCTGATTTTTCAGCGCTTTTCGTGCTTGTTTTTTTCGATCCTGTTTGCTTGAACTTTCTCAGCGGAATAATATTTTCCATGCGGCACGAATGCATCTCTAGCGGAGGCACTGCTCGACTACAATGACACGTAAGCATGCCTCCGCCAGTCGGCAGATTCTTTCGGCTGAAGTTAGCAATTTAAACACGCACGCAAGCTTTTTAGCATATTTCCACGGTATATACTCAGTTGTCCCAATCAATGTGAGTCTTGTTCGCGTTCGTTTGGGTAGAAATGCAACCAAGAAATAAAAAAACGACTTAAATGAGCATCAAAAAATTCCTAAGCATCTGTAGTCGAGAAAAGCGGGATAGAAAATTTTAACGCTTCCCGGAATGGAATGCATATATCAGACGCTGAATAAAAGGTTGCGAGCGCTAGTCATGCGACATGAAGCTTGTCCTTGCTGCGCTCAGGAGACTTTCGCAAACTATAAAGAAATGTCATCACACCATACATCATTCCAATAAGTCGAAGCGAACTCGGCTGCGAGTTTGACAATTTCGCCGTACGGAGCAACGAACGTTTGACTCACGACGCCAGTAAATACACCAAGGCTAAATATTCCCTTATATTCCAAATGTCGTGAAATTTTTGCTCCGTCTTAATGTCATGAAGATTTTGAAAACTTCGATCGAGGCCTGTAGCCTCGATGGCACAGAATAAAAACAGTAGCTGTGCCTGGCGCTGAAATCGCAATCCACGCAGGATGGCTCGTGTATTATATTCATGCAGGGCATGCTGTGGCATATTAGCTTTGCTGTAACTACGTTTTCAACCTTATTTGAGAAGTATTCTGCCTTCATCATGAGCAAGTGACAGCTACTGCGGTAGTCATCTTAGTTAAAGCTGCAATTGGACGAAGATGGCTTCTGATACTTTGCTTGATTTGTGTAACTTCTCAATTGTACGAACAGTGGGCACAAAAACCGCACATAAAGGCAGGGCCCAGTCCGCACGTGTGTGTGTGTGTGTGTGTGGTTTTTGCGTCCGGTGTTGTTCGTACCCACGAGTAACGCACATTAGATGTCAAAGTGATCTTCGTCGACCACACTGAGAATATTTTAAGCAAGCCTGAATGCGAGGTTAGCACGCAACATATGTTAGAATGGACAAGAAAAATAAAGAAAAACAAAAGTGCCCATCCTGGTTAGCACACAACAAACACCACAATTGCAACAGTCATCTGCTGTGAGAATAATCTGGTGTATGTCTCAGTATAAAACATAGGGACAATACATATGCTTTTGTTAAGTCTGTTGTTATCCTCCGTGACTGTTTTTTTTCTGTAAACTTCCGAGAAAGGAAGCTTTGTGTACATTTTTGGGGCTGTAGTTTGTTGAAACGTTTTGCCGTAGATACTCTAGTCGTTGCGTAGAAAGTGATTCAGAGAGATGAAGTTTTCTAAATTCTCAGACTAGTTTCCAATCGGTAGTAATGGCGCAGTGCTTACAGCGGGAGAGAAATTTAGTTTTAAAGGTTTTTGTAAAATTTACGCAAAGGATATGTCAATCCACCTCTGCACATAAAGTATGTTGCCGAAGGGACGCAAAATGAGAAATTAATTGTCGGCGTCGTGCACATAGATAACTAAAATGGAATAATGAATGTTTGGCACACTGCTGTTATCGGCCATGTTTATAGAGGAAACTTACAGTTGGTTGTATTCCTACATAGTTCCAGTTTTGTTAAATTTCTCAAGACACGTGTTTTTCAGCAGCGCAGGGCACAAGGGACCATGCGCTGCTGAAAAACAATGAAACACCAACTTGCCCAAGCTTCTAAACACACGTGTGTTCCGTGATGTTCACTGTCGAATTCTTAACTCGATCCTCGTAATTGCGCATGCAAGGTGGTGCCAATGGGCGCAAAACTGCTCCCAGTGTGAGAAGACGTTTCGTCCGCCAACGGCGTAAGGCGACCGGCTAAGCTGAAAACTCTCTCTATTTCACTTTCGGCTATCAGAATGGAAGAAGCGCCTGGCGTAAAGGCTGCGTCATGCAAGTTAGGTGTTCCGCGTACTCTGATGGCTAAATGTGGAATTTCACGAAATCAGTGGGCGAATATCCCGCACCAGCCGCCGTTCTAAAGGAACTCCACCAAAAGAAGCACTCTATAAATTTGACCGCCTCTGTGTTATCAGTATATAAGCGTTCAAGATATCCGAAGCGGCAAAAAGTTGAATATTTAAGTTTTTATTTTACTTACTGGGTTTCTGACGATGACAATTGCCGTCTTATTTCCAGCCCATGTGGCCGTATACTAATGCCATACATCGAGAGATGACTTCACATAACCCTTAGCGGCTATTTTTAACGGAACTGACATAGCTTTATTTTTATCCCTCTATGCACACAGAGACAATTCTTGCTGATTGAATAATCACAGCCACATGTGGCAAAAACGCGAAATGTCCGGCCTATACAACCCTTTGCGAACTTAATGATTTCTTTTTTCTAACTCATAAATATTTACGCAGAAAAAGTCAGTGTATTCAACTTCTTCTACTTTGGCGTTGCACGAATATTAACAGTAGAATTTTGCTTGTTTTTAGGTCCTAGAAACGAATATTTTAAGCGAATAATGTGGGACTGTTTCCCATTGAAATTAAAGGTGAGTGTTAGGCACATAAAGGTCGCAATCTTTGTCGAAGACACCCATTTGTACCACCAAACTTTCTTTGTGTTTAGTCCAGCGCTGTCCCGAGTGCGCCTGCTTTGATGTAACGCTTTTAAAATAACCTAGGATACAGTTTTTTTCTTCACCTAGGGGCCACTCAACGGTGATTTATTACCAACAGATTGACGTATAGATGCTTCTATAAGGGTTCCTGCTTGTAATCTGATGTGATTTGGCGCCGGAACTTCGGTGCCATTCTTTCTTAAAACAGTGAACGATGCAAATTTTCTCGAGTCTACCACTCAGGCTAAAAAAACCTTTGCTTCACTTTACAGCGTGAAACGTGTATTAGTGGTTGCCAGTCACCAAATCCTTCTCACAGACGTTTCTTATTTAAACGCGTGCGATATACATGACGTATTTTCACGATGTATCCGAATGGTAGGAGCTAACATTAGTCTGGTTTTCTGACGTTAAAGTAACAGTCAAGTGAAGAGGTTAGAGAATATGAAACGTCTTTCATGAGCGCACTAATTATATTGCGACATTGCTGCGTTCAAGAAGCGCTTGATAAAAAATGCGAATCCTTGCTGATCTGAAATGCAGATATTAAACTTTAATCTCGAGCTTCCTGAGTTTGTCACGCCAGTGCACGCTTGTGCTGACTGTACTTTGAAGATTGTGCGGCTTCATAAGCCAAAAACCGTAATTGTGAATCAATGTGAACCGTGCCGGCCCTTAATTTCCTAGCACAATCGGAATTCAGTTCACTTCGAATCCATGGAATGCTCTCACGTTGTTTGTTGAATAGGCAACATTCGGTCTGATGTACAAAATGCACGCCATGCGAAATGACGAACATTTAACAGGGCTGGTCAGAATTTATACGATCGACACGTTTCCAGCCAAACCTCTTTAACATCGCGTCATTGGGCATCTCCAAAACTGTCTCGAGAAATTTGGTGGCCCCGCCGCGGTGGCTCAGTGGTTAGGGCGCTCGACTACTGATCCGGAGTTCCCGGGTTCTAACCCGACCGCGGCGGCTGCGTTTTTATGGAGGAAAAACGCTAAGGCGCCTGTGTGCTGTGCGATGACAGTGCACGTTAAAGATCCCCAGGTGGTCGAAATTATTCAGGAGCCCTCCACTACGGCCCCTCTTTTTCCTTTATTCTTTCATTCCCTCCTTTATCCCTTCAATTACGACGCGGTTCAGGTGTCCAACGATATATGAGACAGATACTGCGCCATTTCCTTTCCCCCCAAAACCAATTATTATTATTAATTTGGTGACTTCTACTGAATGGTTCCTCCTGCGCTGGTATTCATTGTACACCACGTACAGCAGCACGTTTTTTTTTGTAAAGCATACGTTCGTACAAGGAGGCTTGTGTTGAACTCATGAGTGACGCCAGTTTCCTATCTACCATCATAGGTTCATTGCTCTTCCGGAATATTGCTCTATAATGAAGAGATTACGAACAGTATAACAGTTCCGAAATCTGCCACACAGCACTGGAGGCATTAACGGCACTACACATGCTACACAGCACTACGTATGAATCCAACCAGCTATGCCAAACCAGCAGCTTTGTATTAGCCAAGGACATGATTTACAAGGGCTGTGAATTTTCCGAACACTTACATTCTGCAATGCACCTAGAGTTCGTCTTTTATCACCGTTAGTGAGCGTTTGTGGATGTCAGGATTGAAAGAGACTATCGCCTTCATTTCTCTTACAAAAATATTTTACGAGTTAAAATTGTCTTTTAATTAATTCCGCTCTGAAAAGCCTTGCGATAAAAATTGTCTCGGTATTGGGCTTTTCTACTAACTTACGATACTATATGGCAGTGCGTTGAAATTGAAACACCATGCATAATGCAATTGTCTGTTTTGAGCTCACCTGAAACGTCCAGTTTAGTGGGATGTGAAACTATACGTTACTAGAGCACTAGAAAATAATTTATTTCTATAAAAATATTAAAACCGCCTTTGCACCTCATGCTCAAACCTTTCTAAAACATTACGCATAAACTTTAGCGGCAGGCTTTTATGCTACCAAAAACCAACAATGTAACGTAAACTTTACATGAAAGATTTCATAACCGGAGCCACAAAATTTTATACCAAATACAATGTGTCACCATTCTCGAAGCAACAAATCATATGTTCATGGCGAAGGCATTACCACAGAGCATAAATGTCTGACACCCATACATTCACCCACCTTAGGCCAGCGAGTTTATGCTTATATACTTATCGTGAAGGGTCTACCACTTGGTATTAGTAAAGTAAAGAGTTCCTGAAAACCATAAATTCCGAAAGGAAGTAGCGCCATTAACGCTATGTGAGCGGTAAAAACAAGCTTCAAGATAACACAGTTGAAGTCAGTACTTCGTAAACAAAAAGCTAAAAAAAGCCAGTGCTTGATGACACCAATGCTTGATGAAGACTTTTATTGTGGCGAACATAATTTTTTCTTTGTACTTATATTTCGATGTTTAATTCAAGGTTTGATAAGTATTGCTGAAACGTTCAACTTCGAAAAAAACTGATGAGCTTTTATTTTAGTATAACGTCAAAAAAGAAGCTGAAGGGTAATTACTGCCCAACGAAATTCAGTGACATCCAATTGATATGGTGGAAATTCGATACTGATGACTCACATTCGAAAAGGACTCATTTTCACTGTAAACATTTAGGTATCACTTGACTCAATTCAGTAGAGAACGTTTTGTCACCTTAATGCGTGAGCTCCACAAAGGTTGAATAATTGTACTCTGAGAGTGACCTAAGATGTTTCCTAAACTCAATATTGGTACACAGGCAGGTCTATTGCCTGAAGGTGCACTTCCACGATTAAAAGGAGAAAAAAAATTGCTGCGGTTTAATTACTTCTGAACCCGGCTAGAGAGCGAAAGCTGTGGTGTATTGGGCAACTTATAGACCCGCCTGGGCGTCTGTAACGTTGAGAGCGTTCCGGACACTGGATAGGCAGCGCGCCCACTCTGCCGCTCTGGCAGGTGGCTGTTAAATTAATGCTTGATCGCGATAGATTAGTCACCCAATGAACGCTGCGGCCTATTGCTGCAGTGCAGCGTGTCTGACGCAACGTTTTCAGCACTAATGCATGCAGCCCACATTCTCTTAGCAACGCCATGAAATGAAAACTGGTTGTTGGGGAAAGGAAATGGCGCAGTATCTGTATCACATATCTCGGCGGACACCTCAAACCGCACCGTGAGCAAATGGCTGAAAATTGAGTGAAAGAAGAAAGTAAAAAAAGAAAGAGAGGCCATACGGAAGGACTTGCGATTAATTTCGACCACCTGGGGATTTGTAACATGCGCTAACATCGCACAGAGCACGGTCGCCTTTACCTTTGCGTTTCGCCATGACCTGCAGTCCCAACGAACCTTGGTCGCCAGGGCGCGAGCGTCGCTAGACGCCATTGGGGCTCCGGAATAGGAGCTCCACCTAGATTTGTGAGGACGTGAGCCATAGGGCCTGGGCCCAAACACGTCCTTGTACATAGTCAATTAATGTTTACTACCACTACCACCACCATCGTAACGCGGCTGCCGCGGTCGGGTTCGGCCCCGGTACTCCAGCCCAGCAGCCGAGCGCGCTAACAACCACTGAGCCACAGCGGCGGCTCCACCGCCATGCACCTCAAAGTGCAATTTAGACGTCCGCTAACCCAGGGAGCAGCTATGCCCGTCTAGAACGTTGCCAACGCTACAGAACACCATAGGCGTCGACGGCCTATAAAAACAAGGGCCAGCACTCGGTTTCGACAGCGGCGGCTGGGTGACGTCATAGCTGCCACATAGTTTCTCGGCTCAAGGTCAAACTCGCGCACACGGCGAAGAAGCTACGGAGGGGAGTAGTAAAACTTTCGCTTTAAAAGGAAAAAAGAGGTGTCGTAGTGGAGGTCTCCGGAATAATTTCGACCACCTGGAGATCTTTACCGTGCACTGACATCGCACAGCATACGGGCACCTTCGAACTCGGGTACTTCAACGCAGTAGAACAGCGCCTTAACTACTGAGCCGAGATGTAAGACAGATACTGCCCAATTTCTTTTCCCCAAAATCCAATTTCCAATGTTTCAAATTCCAGATCGTGCCTTCCAAATTCTACAGAGATGTAAGTACCAGGGTTTTCCAACCCGGCGCACAATCATCTTGGCCCCAGCACAAGCGCGGATAGAGGGAAATAAGGTAACGGATGCTATCTCCCGCGGGCTTAACCACTGGGCATCGCTTCTCCCGCTGTCTCGCCCGGCTCCTGATTTCAATGCGGTTGTTACTTTTCGGGAATCTTTCTTGTGTATCCAAAGACTCACGGCCGATACCCACCCCCCTGTAAAAGCCTCAAGAAGGCGGAGGAGCGCTGGCTTCTTCGCCTCTATACCACCACCGTGCTGGGCCTGGCAGTGCTTAAACATTTCAATTCGGCCTTGTCGGGCTAGTGTCCACAGTGTGGGGAAGTGTTTGCGAACACTTACCACATGGGGCGGGCATGCCCTGCCAATCCTGCTTTCCCACCCCACTCGAAAGGACTGGGAGGCTGCCCTGCTCGGCAGCCCGACTCTCCAAGACCAACGAGTCCTGGTGACAAGAGCCCGGCCAGCCGCAGAAGCCACAGGGGTCCCGGACTAGGGCTCCCTCCTAGTGATTGTGAAGGCCGGGCCCTTCAGGCCCGGTCCAAGCGATATCTGTTTTGTAAATAGCGAAAATAAATGTTTTACACCGCCACCATCACCACCACCACCATCCCCTAGCCAAGCTTTACCAGGTAACTCTCAAGCTACCGCTTTGGTTAGTTAAGTTTAGCCGGGTTCCTCCTTTGCTTAATTTTTTTCTTACTTCATTCTTTTCCCCCTCTATTCCTTCCATACTGCCCAGTTCGTGTGTCCACCGATATATATCTTTTTTGCAAGTATAAATAAATAGTAATGAATTGTTAGTTTTAACCACCCAAGTGACAGTATGGCTGTAAAACGTCGTCATAGTTGAGCACTCCAGATTAATCTGAACCGTCTGGGTTTATTTAGCGACCGCGCATATCTAACAGCGCACCAGCGCGTGTTTGGCTCCTCCTGCATAATAAGCGCTGCTGTCAAAACGCACATTGAACGCCGCTCCTGCTGCTCATTAGCCGAGTGTGCTAACGCCGAAATGGAGCCCGCCACAGGCAAATGAAATAGAAACACTTGGGCTTACAAAACACGCTCTGCAAACACATTTTCCGGAACAATAGACTATCTATTTTATTGTACCGGCTGCGGAGATACTGTGACCTATACGTCAAGCTAGAAAGATGACGAAAGCTTTCGCACCCACATAAAAGTAGACTGCTCTGGCTGTAAAAATGTCAAGTCGGCTCGCAACGCCATCATCGCACGAATACACAATCGTTCATACGTGCTTGACAACCAAGCTAAGCGAAACCATCATTTTTTCTTCATTATATTCTTGAAGGCATAACGAAACTTGTCCCTTGCCATTTTATGAGGCATATTGCTTTATGTGGATAGCAAATGAGAATGGTTCTCAGAAACTTTAGATCAATGTCCCAGGAATACGAACATTGTTTCGCAGTCATCTTTATTCCTACGACATGCTGCCTATCACCGCAGCGACCATGCCCGCATATAAACAACTCCATCGCTGACTCTGCCTCGGAGATTATGGGAAAGGACTGCTTTCAGTAACTCCGCCATTGGGCACATTCAGCGGGTATTTAACGTAAGTATTGAATGTTTTTCTACAAACTAGGAGATTCATTTCTGTTTCTTGGTTTTAGGACGGACACTCGCTGTTTACCTTTTTTTTTGCTATGTACACAAGGCATGCCATCATTTTACACAGAATCGGCTTTGTGCATTCTCTTAATGTGAATCACATCATCCTGTATGTTTCCCTTCCAGGGAGCTCCTTTTTTCCGTTAATTCAAGGAATTCGGTAGATAGTAGATATGGCGGCCAGCCAATCTGGAATGATGAAAATGTTTGCCTTCGTGTCATACAGGCTTTACCAAAGCGGTATATTTAATTTATGGTCAATAGCTTCCAGAGAAATGGCATTAGAGCGATATTATTGAGAGCCATTGTATGTTTACCTTTATCATCGATCCTTGCCTTCTTTCTTGGTCGCCATAGTTATTTTCTTCTGCTTTTTGTCGGTACAGCTTATGATTTATCATTTTTTATATTTCTCAGCTCATTATTTTCTGTATAAAAAGATGTAGCTAAGCGCCGGTTTCCAGCCAAAAAGTACGCCTGATTTCTTATCAAATCGAGCAGAGTAATTCATTTTCAATGATTCATGACCAAGACACGAACAATTCAGAATTGTTTGTGAAACACTGTTAGAATCAGATTAAAAGCTGAGCAGCTTGAATTATACTTTGCGCATTTCATTTTGTAATCAATCACATTATTATTACCCAGCTTACTTACCTTTATCGAATCATCTGACTCCCTCTTTATCACTACTTACCTCCGTAACTCAGTTACTGCGTCTTAGTGCTGCTGTAGCCAGTGCAAATTATTAGATCCCGGCTGTACAATTCATAATTGTTTGTGAAACACTGTTAAAATCAGTATAAAAGCTGAGCAGCTTGAATTATCCTTTGCGCACTTCATTCTCTAATCAGTCACATTATTATTACCCAGCTTACTTACCTTTATCGAACCATCCGACTCCCTCTTTATCACTACTTAGCTCCGTAACTCAGTTACTGCGTCTTAGTGCTGTTGTAGCCAGTGCAAATTATTAGATCCCGGCTGTACCGAACTTAAAAAAAAATGGTACAACAATTCCAAGCTGCTGCAATTGCTGCGGGGAGAAGACAGACACTAGGAGATGTGTAGTCATAGAGGGAGACCACCCCTCCGTGACATACTCATGAGGGTTATTATTCATAGCCCCCTACAGACTACACTCACTTGGCTTACTGGAAAAAGGGCAGAATAGAGGAGCGGTAGGACAAAACAGCGCTGACGGACGGGACGAATGAGGAGACAGACACATGCGCTGGATTAACAACCAAATGGTTTATTGCAAAAAAGGGCGCGGGGGGGGGGGGGGGGGGGGGGCGGCAATGTAAAGCAGCATGGCAACCCAAAGCACAGAAGGGAAGCAAATGCGCCACTATCATTACAGCGCATACATACGGGAGCTATCAAATTGTCACTGATTAAGAAAGGCGAGTTCGCGTGGGAATGCAGCCACCGATGGTTGGCTTATATATGAGTATCCGTAATCGTGAATTTGAAAAGCCTCTGATATCAGGCGCGAGGTATGATCTCTATACTTAGCGATGGTGAACCGGACCACTATCAATGCCAAATATATAGATCATACATCGCGCCTGATAACAGAGGCTTTTTCAAATTCACACCATTCTGCACTTTACTGCGGTTTTTGTAGATATGGCCTGATACTGATCTTATCCTTAAACACATGCCTCTTACGTTCAAAACTATGATTGCACAGGTTACAATATGCCAGTGTTCGGCAAACCACATTGGACTATTATGCTGAATTCAAAATTGCTCTAAAAATTCACCTCCTAATTAATATTTTGCATGACATTGAATATTGGATTGTAACAACTAATACTATTTATAATCCGAAACTCTCATATGGCTACACATATAAAGTGTTTCGGAGAAGACAAAGGTATTGATAAAAAATGGGAAAGGAAAAACAGATGTTATAACATAAAGAACTTCGGGAGGCCGTAATGCAATATTCCTATCTAAGTCACATGATGGTTTCGTATTCGGATGGTCATAAAAAAAAATGTTTCGAAAATGGAATTTTGCTGGTGTTGTTTTGCCAGGCGCCTGTGTTACGAATAGCAAATTTCAACAAATGCAAAGCGGATAGCTACTGTAGTACGGCAGTACAATACAACGCCTAATGGTAGATATTTACAAAGAATATTAAAGTAAAGATGAGAATGTGCGCGGCAAACAAGATTGAGAAAAATGCACGGCGCCTTACGGCATGGACACAGAGCAGCTTGACTGTTAAGCAACCTCAAGGGAAGGATATCGAAAATAATTAGAGCTCCATAATGATAATAAATTTATAGAAAAAATATTTTGGGAGTCCCTATGATCTTCGGTAGGTTTTAAGCTAAGGGAAACAAAGCCGGAACGAGAGAGCTTTGAATACGTTCGTACAAGAACTAGGGGAACTTGCTCGCATAGAGTGGTAGAGAATAACGCAACATATTAGTAAATAAACACTTTTTGAGACCTTGGACCCTCAACGCACATGGCGCGGTCATGAGATGATGACCCCGCGAATATGATCGCCCAAAGACACGCACTGCTGTTACGAGAATACAATTTCTGCTCTAAACTGAAAACTTTATTTTTCAAATTTCTTTTCAGAAATGGTGCATATATGCAACATTTAACACGAAAAAGAAACGATGAAGTACTTAATGCTCTTTGGCTTGCTGGCCTTCTCATACTTTGTAAATTCGGAATCAGGACGCGGCGAAAAACGTACGTACGATCAATGCGAAATAACAAACAAGTGGCAAGAGTGCATGCGGCCGACACTGAAAAATCTATGGGAACGCCAGAGTTACCTTCACAGTGAAGTTTTCCACATTATATTTCACGATTACCGCACCTTCCTTTGAAACTTTCTGTCTGAGTAAGTTGTTTTGCAGTGATCGATAAGTGAACCGATCTGCCAGTTACAGCCAGACACAGCAGTTACTGCAGTTGCAAAACTAGGTAACTACTGTTCTGCGATGGTGCTTACATTTTCATACATCGAGTTTTTTAATTTTTACTTCAAATCTGCATATATGTTATGTCCAGAATGTGGCTTGCTCACAATCCGATGGACAGTTTGTTATGAAGAGACAAGGTCACGTAACCTCCATCGACCAATTATTCATAGCAACCCTACCACGGTGGGCGCGTTGCTCGCTGCCTGCCTGATGTTCACGCCGCAGCCTCCTTTATTTTTTCTATGCTGTGGGAAGGCTGCTGACGCGCCATCTGACTCGGCCGTGTTTCTCCGCCGAGGGGCGCTGCGAGCCCTGGGTGGATGGGCGTGTGCAGGTGGGTTGACGTAGTCGAGGCCGGCTGCAGGGGCTTGGGTGGCCGCAGAATAAGCGTGTGCCTTGCCTGTTTCGTAAAGGACCAACCTATGCTATTACCAATTCTTGGCAACAACAAAGAGGAACGCTCTTTCATAACATAGCTCTTAATATGGAAAATAAACGCCAATTACCATCCAGTCAGCAGCGCCGAGTTCCTCGACACTAAATTTTTGCTTGCTTGTTTTCATTACATATTTTCACAATGGTTCTCTCCAAATCAATCTTGTGCTCACATGCCTCGCACTGTTCAGCCCAGTTCATAAACCGGAAACCGAGCGCTGTGGCAGAACACTAGCTGAATTGACTTCGAGGGAGCATGATTTGCGCTCACCGCCGAGAAATCAACGCGTACCAGTCAACTCCGCCCCAGAAACACGTCTCTCTACCTTGTGTCCGAAGTTCCAGCGAAACCATCGCCCGAATCGTCACGAAAGTGTGTCTCCAGGTTGCGCACAAGGCTACAAACACTGCTGCGCTTGCGTACCTGCTCCCATAATCGGCCATGGCGAGAAAGATGCCAAGGCCTTATCTACAAAATTCCTTGCGCCGACTGCGACATAAGCTACATCGGCGGAACCAGAAATCTAAAAGAAATACTTCGGCAGCCCACACACGAAGTCCGCAACTACGCAAGAGAGCGCAGTTATGTAGCTGACATTGCGTAGAATCAGAACACAGAATCAACTTCGGCAAAATCATCATACTCGGAACACAAGAAATTACCAAAAACGCGGTTACTCGAATAATGGCACATTTAAACGACACCGAACAACATCAACAGCACAAACGGGAACCTCCCGCTGTATACGAAGAGGGACTTCTCTCTGCAGCTGCCCGGAGAAGAAAAGTGGCCATTGGCCATCACCGCACAGTCCGAAACCTGACTAAGACCTGGTAGGACGATACTTGGCTCGCGTTGTTCAAGAAACAATGGACTGGAGCAGCTGCACTGCTCTTTTTACGTAACCGGCCTCATCTGCGCCTAGTGAAAGTTAGATCCGTCGTCGGGACAGATGAGCTAGGACCCCTTTATCCTTCAAAGCAGTTTGTGTGCGGTCTGCACGCCCTGAGCAACTACGTCGAGGTGTTGCTGAACAAAATAAGGTTTTAGCAAAGCTGCTGCGAGCTGCATTTAACAATGTAGTTGATGCTCTTGCAGAACATGGAGCACTGGAATGTGAGCTTGCTTGCAGTGATCACCACGGGAAACTTCTGAAACTCGTCTGCACCATGTTTTTCCGGCCTATTTTTGCGAGCTATACCATATCTGTAACGGACAGGATGAGGTAGTGAAGTCACTCACATCAAAACCTCTCTCTAGAAAGCCGTCGAGGTTGTGAAAACGTATTGTGTATCTGTGTTTTATTCTAATTGCGACATTTTTTTTCCTTCCCTCATCGTTGAGAAAAAATGCTTGCTTACCGTTTTTGCTTACTTATCGGTTCAGATACGCGTTCTGCTGAGAATGCGTATTCTGTAGTTATCATCGATAAATCCGAAACCTAAGAAATTTATCTGGGGACTTCAGCAACATTCTATCTGTATGCCCGGCAGCCGCTTTCAAAATTTGCTTGCTGACCAGGTTTTATTAAAATGCGCGTGCCTTAACAAAAGTAACTTAGCAGTATATCACTTTCCCGACCGTGCCCGCACTTCAGGCACGCTTCACTAAAAGAAGGGGAGCATACTCAGTAGCAGTATTCTGCGCTGCGTTTTACGCTGCTTGAAACTGTTTTGCCGTGTCGCCTGCTCCACCCAGGGCTGCGTGCGCCACATGTCGGCAGCTTCGCGTACAAGCGCGAACGGCGCCTAGCAACGGCGTTCCCCGCGGCTGAGCAGGCATGAAAAATATTAAAGAGGCTATGCTAATGCTAACGAGCTTCTGAACGAAAGGGCGCGACTCTATCGAAGCTAAATTTGAGGCTAGGAATGTCGTGACGAAATTCAGGGCAAATGTACCGTCTTTTCCAAAAGTAACATAGCAGCGTTGTAGGTGGCTGCAGTGGGCTAGCAATCGAGGGGCGGCGTTGTTATCTCCGGCACTGACCAGCGCTCCGTAGCTACGAGTGTAAACTGGCTGCCGTAAGCCCGCGCCCTCGCTCAGTATGGCAGCATATCAGCAAAGCCGCCGCGGTGGCTCAATGGTCATAGCGCTCAGCTGCTGACCCGAAAGACGCGGGTGCGATCCCGGCCGCGGCGGTCGATTTCCGATGGAGGCGAAATTCTAGAGGCCCGTGTATTGTGTGGTGTCAGAACACACTAAAGAACTCCAGGTGGTCGAAACTACGGGAGCCCTTCATTACGGCGTGCCTTATAGCCCGAGTCGTTTTGGGGCTTTAAACCCCCATAAACCGAAACCGAAGCATAACAGTGTTCCGCAGGCGCGAAATAGCATGTCGCAAATGCTACCCGCTTACATAGCTTCATTATGTAAAAAAGGAGAGCGCGGGTGAAGCCTTACGTTAGCCAATTTGCACTCTCAGCGGCCACCGCTCCAGACCGCTATGCAGCCGGTCGGCTGTGAGGCCTCTCCGGCTGTCGACGTGGCTGCTCGGTTACTTTTGGCAAAGGCGTGCCAAGCGGAAGAACGCCACGTAATCGCTAGGCCCGTTTGCACTCCCTAACAATGCTAAACAGCGGTTGGTGGTGGCTTGTGTCAGCAAAGTGATGCGGCAGCTCGACAGAGCTGTGGTATCGCCCGCAACACCAACGGGATTTTAGTGCTCTCCGGCGCAATAGGCCCTGAGCAGCGTTATTGGCAGTGGGAATGGGCGCCAGTTTACTGAAGATGCTGCTGAAAAGATGCTTAGGCACTATACTTTCATATTAGTCCCTCCGTACTACGGCGCACATACCGAATTGTCTGGCTGAACTCATAAATACACGCTCATCAATACGCCAGCCAGAAATGGCACTTGTGATCACAAGCATACGGACGACCTGCTTCCATCCACTACCTGCGCTTACAACAGTGTGAAATTCTAGCAAAGTGGTAATAGTCAGCTTCTATTTTGACAGCGACCTTTTAGTGCGACAGCATTAATCGAAGGTTCAGAGCCTTGCAAAATCCTATATTGTGCGTGCACCTCGGTAGCATAGAAAAAAAAACGCAGCGAAAGAAACCACACCAATATCGACGGCTGGGAGCCGAACCCGCGGCGGCGCGAACAGGTCAGTTCCAAAGGCAGCTGCGCGACACCATTAATTTCTCATCGAGTTTTTTTGTTTATTGCGTGGAAATAGTGCCAAGAAGGAAAATCTGAGTGTGCTCACGCCCCAAAACACCAGGCCGTGTAATAAGAGCCCACCGTACCCCCGCTTGTCCCCGCTTTCCTAAACATCAAATGTCTTGGAGGCATGGTGGTCTATCATACGGCTCTTCCAGATACTAAATAGTCACATTAACAGCGAAACAGCACACTTGATGATGACGACGAATTTTTATGGCGCAAGGGCAGCTTTGGCCAAAGAGTGCCATGGCACAAGGTAGTTTTCATTGCAAAAGGTGGGATCAAGGACCCATTTCTCGAGTATTTCACCCTAAAGAAGCCGAGCACCAGGCAGGGGAAAGCTTGTACTTGTTGTATCACCGGTGGGTACCCGGCGGCACAGGGGATCGAACCCCGCACCTCCCGCATGCAAGGCGAATGCTCAAACCACTAGGCCACCGCTGCGGTCAAACAGAGCTCTTTACTAAGTCTATACTAAACTGCGTTCGTAGGCTACATATGATGACACCTCCAAGTACTGTCTAAATATGGGCACTTCTTGCTTGCGGTCATTACAGAGCGTTTACGCGCAGGCGCTCAATGCATGCCTTGGATTGCCTCGGTGCACCTCTAACAACAGGCACGCTTGAGGAAGCACGTGCCTGCCCAATATCAATATATTTGTCGTATGAACAACTTCGAGTGTATTTGCTCTTTACTTGAAACCGTTGTCACCCACTCAAGAAGATTGTGCATTAGCGGCCAGATAGAATTTTTTCAAGTGCGCTCCGCTGTCATCAGCCTCAAATACCACCTCAAATACCACCCTTCCATGTAATCGCATCAAGCCACCGTGGATAATGAATCAGCCTTCGGAATGCCAGCATGTCCCGGAATACGAAAGAATTTCATGATGTCTGTCTTTGCACTGAAGCAACTTGCTCTTGCGCATATTTGATCAGAATATCAGAACTACGCTCATGTATACATTGACGGATCTGTGTCATGAATGGCATCGACAGCAGCTGTGGTGATACCCGCGCGGCAGGTAACTCTCAGATTTGTTATGGGTCATATTTGAACATCAACCGCTGCTGAACTTGTTGCTCTTAGGGGAGCTATTCGGCACATGTGCGGGGAACAACCTCAAAGATGGCGTGGATTCACAGACTCCAATCCTGGACTACTAATTTTTGGACGGTTTCTACGTCACATCGCCTACCAGTTTCTGGCAATAGAGATCGTGAGCACTTTCCATCTGCTCAAGAAAAAGATCACACAATAGGAATTCAGTGCATCCCTGGGCACTGAGGGCTCGAGCGAAACGAGAATACCGATGCTGAAACAAACAGTGCTCTGAGCAATGGCCCCCGTACAGTTGTGCCTCTTCAAGAACAGACACTACTTGCCTTCTCTCGAACTTTATGCAGAGTGCGACAGTGAGATGCTGGGCCCAAGCCAGACACTCGGCGCATCTATCTGAAAATCCTATATCCGGCTATGAAATTTTGGGTACCGCACGGAATCTCGTGGCTCCATGCATGCTTGGCACATACACCTCGTTTAGAGGCCGCTTCCACGCGAAAGCATTTGCATTTAATGGCACGAGCGGGCACCCCGGACTGTTCCACTTGTGGCATGGCCGAGACTGTAAAGCATATGCAATTGATTTGTGCAGTATATGCGCGCCAAAGACTAACGTTGGCTGTTTCCTTGAACCGTTGGAGAGCAGGCCACTCTCGGAGGCCTTACTGTAAGGTTTATGGTTTGGTTTGGTTTGGTTTATGGAGTTTAACGTCCTAAAGCGGCTCAGGCTATGAGGGGTGCCGTAGTGAAGGGCTCTAGAAATTTCGACCACCAGGGGTTCTTTAACGTGCACTGACATCATACAGTGCACGGGCCTCTAGAATTTCGCCTCCTGTGCGATGTCAGTGCACGTTAAAGAACCCCGGGTGGTCGAAATTTCTGGAGCCCTTCACTACGGCGGCCCCCATAGCCTGAGTCGCTTTGTGACGTTAAACACCCATATATCAAATCAAATTTCGCCTCCATCGAAATTCGACCGCCGCAGCCGGGATCGACCCCGCGTCTTTCGGATCAGCTGCCGAGCGCCATAAACACTGAGCCACCGCGGCGGCTGTTGGCCGCTTGGCCGCTGAGATAGCAAAATGCCCCAGACAATGCGGGCGTTTCCATGTTCGTTGAGTGACGCAGGCCTCGACTCGCGGTTATGATGCCATCAAATGTGCGTGCACGTACTATAGTTTTGTGTGTTTTTTTGTTGAGTGTTTTTTTGTGTAAATGTTATGGGCCAAAGCCAGGCAATAAAAAAAAAATCTGTTCTCAGCACATCGTCAGCCATACCGACCCTCTTTCTTTGCCTCCTCCCCTTCCCCAGTGCAGAGTAGCAGGACAGATATCAATCTTTCTGGCCGACCTCTTTGCCTTTGTCTCATTAAATTTATCTATATATCTATCTCGCACCCCGTTAAATTTCACCACACTCCTGCAATGTGCTTTGCAGAGAATTGTGTTCATCAACTGCCATATTCTCTGTCCTATGGCAGTGCCCGATTATTGCTATCTTCTACGTAGCACAAATCCGTGCTTTCGCACTGCTGGAATGTAGTTATTATCTGTAGGTATTATGTTTATGTTTATGTTTTTTACAGTTTATGTTCATTGGACTGTTCACTGGTACAATGTACGCTATACTGCGCTTCGTCTTTTATATCAATCACAATTTATTCTTAAACACTGATGCAGATCATTTCACAATTATTTAGGTGCCAAATTTCAATACCCATTTGAAGCAGATGGTGGTTTTAAAAAATTGCTGTTCCAGGCAATCCGAAGTTTCGTGCGTTTCCCCCGTTGTTTATTGCCCAAAGGCTGTTCTTGAAGGCTACAATGTTGTGCAAGGTAGGTAGGTAGGTAGGAAAGACTTTTAATGCTCTAGAAAGGTGCTAGTAGCAGACGAGAAAGAAGAGGTCCATCTTCCTTCTTCTCACAGGGTCGGTGCCCCTAATAGAATATGCGCCAATAACCTTCCAGCGTACTTCAGTAGTTTACCGCTCAGCGGCTTCGGTACAAAAACCGATAACAAGTTAAGGAGAATGCTAAAGCTTCTCTGTAAAGGCTTATCTTTAGAATTACGTTCCGGTTCTATGTGTAGTTCATGTTCCTCGAAGTTCGATCACCTTTGCTGCACGGTAGCCTGAATGGCATGTGCATTAGTCAGTTCTTTTCACGAGTTTGTTGAGTCACATTCCTGTTTCTTTGTCCCATTTTTTGTTATGCCGAATTCGAAATGTTCTGCAAAAACGCTAAAAATTTTAAAATTTTTCCTCACCCAGAGTTTTTGGGTTTATTGATGTGTGATTTACTGATTTTGCTTCCTGCCACGCGCTGCCACATATGCCACCCATAGCTTTTTCAGGCCTGAATATATATGCAGTTCTCCTCACTTGCAATAGAATTATTGTTTTTATAGTATTTTGACTCATTTCTCTCAACGAACTCAAAGCCACCAGGACGCTTTCTGCTTCGCATTAGAAGCACGTCAAAATGACTGAAGAAGCATTTGGCCTGGCTAGAGCACTGTAATGTACACTTCTGTACTGCTGGGGCCTGGCTGCGCGCTAAGTACCCGGCAGTTTATTGCGCCTGTAAACGCGTGTAAAGTAGCAACTTGTATCCTTGCAGCGCTGACTCTAAAGTAGGCAGCGAGTCGCACTTCTTTGTGTAGCTACATGCGTAAGAACAAATATTGTTTCATTCGCTAATCCCATGTCGATTTCATAATTATTCTAGCAGCGCTGACTCTAAAGTAGGCAGCGAGTCGCACTTCTTTGTGTAGCTACATGCGTAAGAACAAATATTGTTTCATTAGCTAATCCCATGTCGATTTCATAATTATTCTAGCAGCGCTGACTCTAAAGTAGGCAGCGAGTCGCACTTCTTTGTGTAGCTACATGCATAAGAACAAATATTGTTTCATTCGCTAATCCCATGTCGATTTCATAATTTCTGCTTGTGTTACCGTTTATCACAAAAATTTGTGTAGATTTAAGAAGTTGGAGTGGTGCAAACGAACCATCGCTCGCACATGCCGTATATTGTGCAAGCATAACGAAGGAAGATCCTCCAATTTCCGGCACAGACTGCGTAGCTTTGAGTGCGTAAGTTCACGCCCTCTCCTCTTCGCAGGCTGGCGGCATTATGCGCCCGCAGCAGAAATTCCTCGCACCGACTTGAATTAATTTTCTTAACGGGGTCGATAGCAATTCACTGTGAAGCTTGGTGGATGTGCGCACCTGCCTTGGCACGAAGTAACTGACATACACTCGGCAAATTTTATTTTGTTTTCGATTGGTATGCTTCATCTGATTCAAATTGCGCTCATCTGGGCGAGCTACGAATTCGAGTTGGAGGAATGGCCGTTGAGCCCAATATGCGAGCAACTCCGTGAGCGGTCACGTGACGGAAACATAACATGGAAGCCTTTTACTTAGCACCGAGTGGTAGCAACATTCGGCACACTTTTCAAACTATGCAGTTTTTTTGTCAAAGGAGGTCGATATTCAGTCCAGAGAACGTAAGCTCACGATGAGCTGCTCGATCGGCACCGAAACATTACTTTCAAGCTTCATCAGCGCGGTTTTCATCCGACAAGTTCGCCAGCGCACATCAGCACAAACAGCAAAAACAAATCATGTGCTGCCGCTGTGCATATACTAGATTTTGATACTGCACACACTAATAAACACCTTCACCGTATTCAAGCAGACACAAGAGTGAAGCAGCAGAGATGACTCGCCAAAAACACAGGCGAAGAGACCCCACAAATCCGGTCGTAGTAACCCTTTCGCTCACTTTTAACAGACATTAGCGATGTCACCGGTGCTGCTACGTACAGCGAACAAACATCCCGGGACTACGGCTCACAGATTTGAACATTGTGCACAACCCGAGTGCAAGAACGTCAAAAAATGTGCCACACAGCTACTTCGCTGCCTGCCGCCTACGGCCGCCCCATCGCATATCGCCGCAGTGCCGAAGCAGTGCCGGTGCCGGCGGGACCCAGAGTGCACCAACAGTGATGGGCATCCTTACGACGGCGAACCCTCATGAGGGTGTCCTCACCCTCTCCTCATGAGGATTTCACTCGGTGAGGTGAGGGTAAGGGAGGATGGGCGGATGAGAATACGCGAGGACGAGGGTGAGGGAGGAAAGACATGGTGAGGTGAGGGTGGGAGAGGGAAGGCAAGCTGAGGTGAGGGCGAGGGAGGGAAGACATGATGTGAGGAGGGAGAGGGAGGGCAGAATTCGCTATTCGAGGTTGAGGATGGTGGCCCGAACCGTACTCCGGGCTAACGGTTTTGCCTGTGCCTCCTGTTAAGAATTCCCATTTTAAAGCGCTACTTTTAGGGTCCAGTTCCCGGGTAAGACGTAGTTTCTGCACTCTGCAGGTAACCGAGGTGAACACGAAACGCGGGTTCAGCACACCTTCTCCGTCGTCGTGATGTACTACATCGCCGAAAAAGTGCTCTTCTAACTCAAAAACCTTTTTTTAATTTTGTAAAGTATTCGGCGAAACACCCTGTATAGTGTGATAACAAGGGGCCACTGGCGGGGCCGTGCGGTTGGCTGCCAGTCCAACAGGAACCATGGTACCGCAGTCAACATTTTCATTACCAGCAGCCCCGAGTCTGTCTGATGATCACAGTGTACAGTAAAAAATGTAGAAATTATACCTAGTAAGGCCGTTGAATTCCCAAGTTCTAGACCTTCTTTGCCGAAACTAAGTCAGATTTCACCTCAGTGAGGATTCACAGAATTGGCTGAAGCGCAAAAAATGCTTTTGCTTAATTCCATTGTCAAATCAAAGCCTGCTGGCGGCGTTGCTGTGGAATTTTTTTTTATTCACGCTGTGAGTAGTTCAGTACAGTCATATCTTCTTTCTATATTCGATTTTCTCTGGAACTGCGGTATAGGAAATCGGTGCCGCTGTGTGATAGGCAAGGGCGACCACATTAGTCTTACCATGAAAATAAAGCAGCACCTTAACCACCTAAGTCGTCTGAATCAACACTGGCTTCGAAATACATTGTACGATGTGCTAAAAAAGGAAAAGTTGTACTGCTCTTGAAATAACATTAACATGTCTTGGTTTATTTCTGTTCTGGTAATACCTGTGACCGCGTAATCATGCTCCTGATTTTATGAACCAAATTTTTAGCAGACATGGTAGGTAATTGACACTCAGCTTTTGAGTAAGGTGTAAACGTGCAAGCAAAAAAATCGCGGGTGGTTTCGCTTGTGTTTAACCATGAATCATCGTGCGCTAGCACCGTTAGTCCTGTTTCGCATGGTTCATCTTGACTTTCTATGATGTTGCTTGGCCTGAACATGCTTACTTCGGGCGATGTCATGCGATGTGAGTTTGCCCATTATTGCATAATTTTAGACTTATACTGCGGTAGAATTGGCCAATCTTTACATTCATAGATACCTGGGAGCCCTGAATCCGCTCCAGGCCTAGAGCTGCAGCGGTTAAGCTACGCGCCACTGCGTTGCGATGGCAGGTGCTGCCATCGCTGGGCTTGTGAGACCTGTCTTGTTCCTGGAGAATCTCTCGCGACTAATCATTAAATGGAACTGCCACGTGGGCAGTTTGCTCACAATCCGATGGGCAGCTTGTGATGACGTCACAACGTCACGTGACGAAAGTGGCCCACATGCTAGAAGCAGGCTTGAAACAGACAGACAACCACTCTTCGGCGGATCGGAAGCAATAGAGCACTAAAATGGCAATCACGGGACTTGTTCACTCTAGACTCGAGGAGTTAGCGATTATCATTACTGAGCCAAAATGCTGCATTTTAGCGAGCCGTTTGATTTTCAAGTGGCCTCAATAATGTTTTATTTTAAGCGACCGCATAAGGACCGGACTGCAATTGAAAGCGGGCACCGCACCGGGGAAAGACTCTGAAGAAATAAAAATTTTTAAAGATAGGGGAGCGGGATCCGAACTCGCGGTGGCAATAAAATGTCAGTTCCGCTGACCGCTACTTCAGACCACTACGCCGTCGCCACAACTTTTCTTTAAATACGACATTTATAAGATTGAAAATATATTCTATTTACATTAAAAAAATTATTTACATAGGTTTTGGGATACACCACGAAACACATCGGAAAAAGCAATAGAGCAGTAGACATGAGGTACCGGCTGAAAGCATCACCAAGAAGGATTGCCACTTCGGTTTTTAGTCGGTCGGTTCATACATTTCTTTAATTTGAACAGTCAGTTGGAAGAAATCCTAACATCCTGCCTGTACGAACTGCCCAGCTCTCGCGCTGCGCTTGCAATGTCATCGTCTTCGTCACGTAGCCGCGTTCACGAGAGTTGTTGTTGAAAGTCCCAGTCTCTCACGCTGTAGTTTGAAAGTGTGGTCTTCACCATCTTCCATCCGTGCGCATGGAAGCGTCATCAGACGAGCATGTAGGAATCCGCACAAAATGGTGGAATATTAGAAGCAGTGAAATTGAAAAGACTAAGTGAATCGCAATATCATCGGGTAACGGCATATAAGCGACCAACAAAATTTCCTCGTTCTGGGTCTATTCTGTGCTTATCACTTATTGTAATTGTCGTGGTAAACGCTAGTGAATGGTTTTCTAACTACTCTTGGCGTACATTAGTTTTTGTACACATACACAACAACGTGCTGAGTGATTTTAGCACTCCATTTTAGCACAGTGGGCATGGCAGCAGCAAACGAGGCAACAAGTTAAGCAATCCTTTCTGCTTTGCCATCCAGGTTCGTGATTCCCAATCTGCACATTGCTACAGGAGTGACGGTCGCTTTCTAGTGCTGCTGCCTTGCCCACTGTGTGTTCAGCGTTTCCTTTCTTGCGTGCTCGCATTATCAAAAAATCTGTTGTTTTGTATTGGTGTTGAAACGAATCCTGACCCGATAGAAAAACAAATGCTATCGGAATTGCTAAAAGGCAAGAACAAAATTAATTCAACAATAAAGGGCCTGCAAGAGTGGCAGATCGGGCTAGTTGGTAATTTTCCATAATGCGATACAGCGCGAATAAAGACGGGGACGAAGCGAGACAAGACACCACAGCGCTGTGGTGTCTTGTCTCGCTTCGTCCCCGTCTTTATTCGCGCTGTATCGCATTATGAATAAAGGGCCTTCAGGCGTCGCAAAGCATAACTGACAATAAACTTTCTGGTTTAACTGAGCGAATTGATGGCACTGAGATACAGCTGTCAGGTTTGAATGTCTTATCCACGAAGGTAAAAGTCATGAAATCGGCAATATCGGAACTTCAGGAGAAGCTTAGTACAGTTATGAATCAGATAGACGACTTAGAAAACAGAGGCAGAGGGAATAACCTGATCATTTACGGAATAAAAGAGTTTAGCAAGGAGACTAGCGAGGAACTGGGAATTGAAGTAATTTATGGTGTTTTTTTCTGGAACTAGCTCTAACAGTGAATGGTGGGGAAAGATGCCACAGAAGTAGCACGGTGGATTGGGATAGCTAGTTGCTATTCTCATTGCAGACAAGTTTCGCAGCATGAATACAACGCACACAGAATAGAATGAAGAAACAAGCCCTTTCCTGTCTTGTTTGTTCCTAGTCTTCTATGTGCATTTTATTCATGCTGCGAAACTTGTCTGCATTCTGGATGTCACAGAGTGGGTAAAAAAGAAATAAATAAGGCGCAGCCAGTCGTTTTAAAACTCCTCGACTTCTGTGAAAAAACTTAAATGTTACGATCATGCTAATAACTCAAAAACATCAAAATCAGCTAAAAATTCAAACACCAAAAAAGCTCAAGATCAATAGCTGATGCTCAAAATTCAAACACTAAAAAAGCTCAAGACCATTAGCTGATCAATTTTCAAAACGAGTTAGGGAAATACGGCAACAGCAGTGGAAAAGCTGTGAACAAGAGGGGAAAGCGGGCGACAAGCTTTAAAGCTATAATCTCTGATAAGCTAAGCGTTCATAGCATACTGTGTGGCTGGTATGAAACAAGAGCCTCTCGCTTTAAGCTTAGAAAGAAATCAAACTGACTCCGGACTAAGAGACTTCAGACCATGAAAACACTAAATGTTAATTGAAGAATTGTCATAAACAAGAAAACTGAGTTGGAGGACCTTCTGCTTTTGCACGACCATGAATTAGCGGTTTTGACAGAAACTTGGCTTAACTGTACAGTAATTGACAGTCAGCTCGTTACCACTGGCTACAGCTCGTACGGAATGGATCGTGATGGTAGAGGTGGAGATGTCAGCATTCGGTTTAAATCATCCCTGCGAATTTTACCAATGCCTGATGTACCCAATGTAGAGTGCATTTTTTGCACAACGTATTATGAAAATGTTAGATGTATTATTGAAGCAATTTAGAGCCCCCTCCCAAACTCTACCGTTAAAGTATTATTGGAACTGAAACAATATTTGTGCACGAATGTTGAACCCGATAATCGCATTATACTGTCAGGATATTTTAATTTGACTGAAGTAGACTGGTCAAATATTTCAGCTTAAAAGCACGACGCCCACGGAGAAGCTATTTTGGGCATTATTTTCGGCTTCGACATATTGCAGATTGTAGAAGAAAATACCATATTTGAGGGCAGTTCTCAATCAATACTCGACCTCTTTTTGGTCAGCGGATCAATTATTGCCAAAACAAATAGCCAGATAGTAAATAGAATATCGGACCACAAAGCTGCACCGCTCACTACTGCAGACGCCGCTATAGGTAAGAAACCTAAACATTCATCCTATAGAAACTTTTCTCGAGCTTTTCTCCCCAATACATTACAAGTATCTCAGACTCTTGATCACTAATGACGTCACTTTGACTAAGCACATTGAATACATATTGGCTAACGTTAAGCGCGAGTTGCTCTTTCTGAAGAAAGCTTTGAGGCTTTCCACTCCTTCAGTCCGACTATTCGCCTACAAAAACATAATTCTGCCGATACTAGACTAAAAATGCGTTATTTTGGACGCTTTCACCAAAACGTACAATAATCAGATAGAAATGGTGCGAAGAAAAGGAGCTGGCTTCACTTAAAATATATTTGGACGTACGCAAGCGACATAACTGTTAACCAAAGCGGACTTACCCCTATTCAGGCAAAAAACCGGGTGTAAAGACTAAAATTCGTCTTTCAAGTTATTAACGGCTACTATAAGACAGATCTCACGAGAATAAATTCTTTTTCATCTGTTTACGCCACTTGGCAAAGACCTAGCCACAGAGTAACGCCATTTACTACGCGTAATAACCGTTTTAAGTATTATTTCTACGAACAGTAATTGAAGAGAATCTCTTAGCTAATGACCACGTTTCGAAATCATACATGTTGACATTTCTTTCCAGTATTGTTTAAGAATCTGTTGTGTATGCTTTTTTTCCCAAAACTTTCAAGCTACGTTATACTATTTTGTTCTTGTGTTCATTGCCTGTGTTATTATGTTGTGTTTACTTATCCGTACCCCACCCTGCTAAGATCCCCAGTGGGGATTGCAGTATAAGCAAAATAAATATAGATAACAATGAAATGTTAGAAGTGCAGAGCACATGTATGCATGCAGTGCGGGCCAGAAGTGAATCCACAGCAATATCTTAAAGCCCAACTCGTAACTGCCTCGGTTCTGTCTCACATATTAGCTCATACAGCTCACATACACCCGCACACACACAACAGTATAAGCATCTAGCCTCTCGTTCAACAGAGCCTTGAAGGCTTGTCTTTTATGCTTATAACTCAGTAATATCCTCAGAGGTTGCAGACTAGACAATACAACTCGAATTTTAAAATTACTGTTAGCGAGGGTGAGGGAGGGCCAAGGATGTGAGGTTGAGGGCGACGGAGGGCCAGCAAACTTTTCGAAATGAGGGCGAGGGTGAGAGAGGGCCATGGATTCAAAAGGGACGGTGATGAAAGAAAAGTAAAAATGTGGGCATTTGCCCACCTCTGTGCACCAATAGCTCTGAGAAGAATGTCAGAGCGCTTCGATGAGGTCTGAACGCCAGGGGAACTTTCGGAACAAACGAGTTAAATGAAGAGCACTCGATGCAAACCTGAAGAATGTGCTCTCGTTTGTCGGAGTCCTCCAGAGCGCTCTGAAACGGCAATCTGAAGATCCCGCAAGAGAATGGCGTTAGCTGCGGCGGCGAGTCCGAGACGTAGAAATGTCGTTTGGGTTGCCCCAGAGAACGCGCGCCTGCCCAATTTCCGGGTTCTAATTCCTTTACCTGACTGCGAGCCAGTAAAAGATCGTGCTGGTGTAAGGGGTGGCCACATCCGTGACCATCCTGTAGTCTGACTGTCGCTGTGCCTGGTGAACAATTTCGGCTTGCTAGTTTTGCCTCTCGAGTGTTAATGCACTGTTGGAAAATGTCTCTTTGCATTGCACTTTCTGGTAAATATTACTTTGCTGTTTGTTGCATTGTTTTTTAGAACGGTCTGCATAGATCCTTATGAGTAATTTGTAATTTTATGGCCTCTCGGCTGTGTGAAGCTTTCTGATTCAGAGGACCTTCGACCTTAACCCATTCTCTGCTCTTGGTTTCGTGAAAGCTGGGCAGCAAACTACCACCTTCTTGTAGGATTTCATTTGCGCTTGTAACGCTACGTCGAGGGAATCTCCTGCAAGACCAAAACAACGACTCCCACATGGTCTGATAGTGTCTAGGTAATAATAATAATAATAATTGGTTTTTTTTGGGGGAAAGGAAATGGCGCAGTATCTGTCTCATATATCGTTGGATACCTGAACCGCGCCGTAAGGGAAGGGATAAAGGAGGGAGTGAAAGAAGAACGGAAGAAGAGGTGCCGTAGTGGAGGGCTCCGGAAGAATTTCGACCACCAGGGGATTTTTACGTGCGCTGACATCGCACAGCCCACGGGCGCGTTAGCGTTTTTATGGAGGAAAAACGCTAAGGCGCCCGTGTGCTGACACCCGTTTGAATATCACACGGTGTTTTATTTTTCCACTATTGTGTCATCCATCATAAAATTTTCTATATGCTTATAGAAATAAATGTCGAATGTTGTATTGTAAACCAAACTTATTCACTCTGTGGCGGCCAGCACAAAATGCATATGCGAATAAAAAACCTTTTTTTGAACAGGACCATCGAGCGGAGACTGAACGTCTTCCGGTGGCAAGTCTCTCAAAGTACTTGTATGAGATGCCTGTTTCCGCAAAGCGTTTATAGTTTCTCGTTTTTGATCTGCTTTGTTTGCGTCTTTATAACGGACCGCATGCTTATTTTTTTTCTTTGTTAGCCATGCGACGCGCTACCAGATGTCTCTGGAATGATTGTGGCCGTGGGAAATCTTTATGCTCAGTGTCGCCGGGAACAACGAATATTTTGACGTTTCACGGGTGGCAAAAGGATTGGCTGCTATCGCCACCACCGAATTTTTTCTATTCTTTGTTTACTACTATTCACTTAATAAAAAGTTATTTTCAGGGCTACTCGAGACCTCAATAGTGTTGTCCACGGCATCACCAGCGCCTGTCAGGAAAACCACTTGGCAATTATTTTTAGCTCTAACGTACATCTTTTTAAACTCCAAAGCAGTGACAGCAGTATTGTATAGCGACCTTATAAGTAATTCTAAATATCTGGGAGCGTTTGGATTAACAAAATTGATTTCTTTTTTCATTTTCAGTTGAACATCTAGTGTGCTCAACCGATACATGCAGAGAACGCGGTAAGTGTGTCTCTGTACACTCATTTTTAAATTATTTATATCCTAGTACGACCATCAAGTTGCTCTGTCTATATAATAATTGTGCAGTTTTATTGAGTGACGAACACGATTCTTATAACTTTGTAGACAACTCGATTACTATGGAGTAGACACGGGCACAGCAAAAGAGCTGTGAGGGGCTTGTGAAAACCCTCTGCGCTAGACTAATGGCACAGAAATGAAGAAAATTACAGTCCACACTAACTACTGATGGCATCAACATGCTCTCATTTTTTAAAAATAATAATATTATGCTGTCAAGAGCACTAAACTTCAAAGTATTGTAGGCGCCTAGTGTCGTATAATTGGAGCGCGCAGAGGGTATCCATCTTTGAATTACAGTTTGAACTACGTGCCAGTGAACACTCTGGCACGTCTGTATATATTTGTCTTTATAATAGCATTTTGTAGAAAGGCTCTATTACATCGGCAACAATATAATATTTTTTAATAGATTCAACGTCAGCTGTATGCTAGTTTTCCTGTAGGTGACTTCTTTGCTCAGTTTATTTTGTCCGAAGACGCAAAATTTTTGAAGCTTCTTTTCAGCGTAAAGGAAAAGCACAGAACATCGTAGAACTACTTTAAAATTTAAATGATTACAAAAGAAATGAGAAGAACAAATATAGTAGAGGAAACAGTTAGAATAATGTGTATTCAAAAACATTTGATGCGCCTCATAACAACGACTTTGCCTTGTTTCAGCAAATCTAATCAATGAGTCTCTGAGCTACTCTGCCAAGCCTTGCGATGATTTTTACACCTTTGCGTGCGGCGGCTGGGAAAAGCAACAAGCAAAAATGCGAGAAGTTGAGAACTTTGCCATGCAAGACTTGCTGGCGGACAAAGTTAGGCAAACCTTAAAAAGTGAGACAATTGTTTTATTTTTGTTTGTGTCCAGAGTCCCCCGAACTTATTCAACTTTCAACCAGCCAGCATTAATGCAATACGAAGTGTGTCCTGACTTCTTCCTGCTTACCAAATCTTTCAGTGTCCCGGTTCTTTTCGTCTCGTTAAACATAATCCCAAGTGAGACATACCACTATTTTATTTTCATAGCATACGGTGGCCGTTAATCCAAGCTGTCCGTTGTACTCGCTACGCCCTAGTAAACAATGTGGCTATTTCGCAGTTAGAGCCCACAGTCTATCGAACGAATGCAAGTGATAAGTTACGCTCTAAAACTTATAATGATGATTGCCACTTTACCAATCACTGAAGTGAAAATCATATCCGGCCAGGAGTCCTGTGCAGAAGTTTCCAGATGAAAAGAGCGGCCTTTCAGAAGTAAGGAATAAATGTAAAAAGCTTCGCAAAAAAAGTTGCGTAAATATATTCTAGCATATAGATGTATATCACTGCCATAAAAAATAACTGATTCCGCTAAACGCAAAGAAATGCGCGTAAGAATTGCTTGCAACGGCATGAAAACAGATTAAAACAAAGTCAAAGAATAGGAGTGATGTAACGCACTTCATTTACAGCCGAGGGGTCTCAAGAGGAGTCAGCAAACCAAAAGTAAAACGGTCAGCAAGAATTTTATTTTTATGATCGACTATTAGGAGGGTGTGGCCATACAGGATTATTTTTGACAATCAGCCCTGTATATAAGCTAGCGTCAATTCGCAAAATCCTGCACGCTTCTATCCAAGAGTCATATATATTCTCAGCGTCATTGAACCCTCTATTGAGTTTGGAAAATTCATTGCAATCTGAGTTACCGTCCTTGGGTCTTCTACAAATTAGTGGTATGTATGGGGCGTAATAGAACGTCAAGAAAAAGGAAGGGTGAGCAAGTTTTCAGGAGCTGGAAGTGTACATTTGCTTTTTATTAGACTAGGCAAACAGAGCAGAGAGTTTGAAGGAAGGATACCGGGCCCTAAGACGCCATTCTTGTTCTAAACCTCCATGCCGCCATGTGTGAGATCAGCGAAGTTAAGCTAAATAAAGAAAAACATGTTTTGAGCGTCCGGAAATTGCTGCCACTCGAGCTTAAATGTTTCGGTGCCGCTCTGGCTGGCTAACTGCTAATCTAGTTTTTCAGTCGCTCAATCGGACTAGGATGATATGTTTTCGAAAACACACTAGTAGCCATTTTTACACCATGGGACCCCAGTCTTTGCATTGGGTTGTGTGTTTCATAAACTATGTGTGTTTCATAACTGCTCATAAAACTATTGGATTTTTCATGCGGACATTTATTACTCTGCTTGTCAACGCGAGGTACTCGTCTGCACCTCAAGTGGTGTAGCATGTCATGTGACTTTAAAGTTGAGAAAATGAGTGTAGTCTTTGCTCTCACCACACAGAACTATAATGCGCTCTGCTGTATTCAGGTTGCTTTCTATAGAGGCGCAGTAATGCTAAAGCATTTTTCTTCTCGAGCTATCTACAAGATTTTATTCGTTGCTATTGTGAAATGCGGGTGATTATTTCTCTATAATCCATTTTAGCGTCAATCCTACAGACATGTTATCTATAACAGAGAATGAAACGGAACAGGCTCATAGCATCAAGAATTGCGGGAAGAAAGGTAGCAGTAAAGCAAACAATCTTACAGACATGTTATCCTTAATAGAAAATGAAACGGAACAGGCTTGAATCCCTCTGATTAAATGGTAATGTTTCATCTCACACCTGCTCTCACAGCTGGTCGTGTCAATGCGTCATCGAGACGGCCCATACTTTCTCAGAAGACCTTACTCTTAGTGCTGTTTCTCAAATGCATTCTTTTAATTTTGCCCAGCACACTAATCTGGTCTCAGGGGTCATTCTCTGGATGCATTCCTGTGAAGCAAGCATGCTTTTTTCCCCCGCAACTTTTCTAATTACGGGACTTAGTACGTGAAAATCTTGCGAAAGATATTGATTACTGCCGGAAATATAAGTCTTCCAGGTAATCGACATTTTTCGCAGGTATCCTGGAAAGCATTGCGCCTAACACAACGCATCAAAATATTACTGACAAGGTTGGAATCGTCTACAACGAGTGCATGGGTATGTAAGCAATCTATATGCGCTTAATTCCTGCAAGGCTGGATGCACCAAATGTGCAGCGGCTGGTAAAAGAACAGCTAATAGAAGGATCACACTAACTAAACTACTCTCGCTTTTTACAGCAGGAGCTCAGGACACAGCAATATGTGCAGCCTGAAACAGAGGCATGAATTTTTGAGGCACAGTGAATAACAAAGCCGGGAAAATAGCGTTGACAATGAAACCATTTGGAAAAACGTTGTTAATTTCATCGACTTCAATAACGGTAATAGTTACAGTAACAAATTCCAGCCACACAATGATCTGCATTTTAGTGCTGTTATCTGAGTCTAAATCACAGACCCTTTCCTTCACCACCTCTCGGAGTAATATTTTCTCTATATCCTAGGGCAGTTCAAAGTCTTCTCATTGTTCTAGGAAATGCGAACAGTAAGAACTTGTCGGTAACAGACGTCACACACTATCATACAGACTTTTTTATTGAACAATGTGTGGTAAGTGTTTTATTGCTTGCTTACAAAAAAAATTCTTGTTACAACATGCACAAATTTTCTCCTGTAGCCTTTCCAAACGCAAGCGACCGACAAGAGGGACTTGAGAAAGTACTGGCGTCATATGGACTTGCTGGTTGGCCGATGCTTGATGATACTTCAGAAAACTGCACGGTTGAAAATAATACCACGGACATGCTTCTGAGAATTGGGATCACAGGGGTGTTTGACCTTTCCATAAACAGAGACCCGCAGAACTACACATCTCACATTCTTCAGGTAGGTCAGAAAGCTATGCTTGGTTGGATGCCAATGAACATCCTTATTACTATTCTTCAGGAACGAGGAATATAAACATTTGTAGCTGTCGAAGAAAAAAAATTGCCCTGCTACAGCTGGCAGCGTCATAAAAAGGCTAAGCTGCATTTGATATTCAGGGATATCATTTGATGAGTCTTTATATCAAAGTATTGTAAAATGTGCGGTGTATTTGACAGCCAGCCTTCTCCACCTTCTTCCCGACGCTCTGGAAACAACGCGTATTAATCTTGAAATCCACTAGGATCATTAGAGGGGTGCGTACAAACATCAGTACGATAAATTTTTAAGACAAGGAAAGTGACTGGTAACATTATAAGGTAGATTGTTGAGCTAGTTGGTGCATGATCTCTTAAAACCAGCAGCAGAGAACCAGACACATGGAATAAACACACAGACGTGGATGAAGCAGCTTCGTCCAAGTCTGTGTGTTTCTTCCCAAGCAGCCAAGGTAATTGGCCCATATTGGACATGCATTGGCAAAGGCTGGCCCCGCAAAGGACCAATGTGGAATCATCTCTTACAAATATTGGGCCAATAACCGTTGCTGCTCGGGTTCCTTGTGTCTGCTCAAGCAGCACAGGTATTTGGCCCAACATTGGGAATGTATTGACAAAGGCTGGTCCTGCAAAGGACCAATGTGAAACGATCTTCCACTGTTGGGCAAATTACCTGTGCTGCTTGGCGTGTTCTTCTGTGCTGCCAGTGCAGCCTCGTCCACGTCTGTGTGTTTCTTCCTTGTGTCTGGTTCTTCTCTCCACCTAGTTTTAAGAGATTGGTAACAGTTCTGGCCAATTTGGATGAGCACGTGATTGTCGCGATGTCGTTGGAGACGTCGTTCTAACCTAAGCAACGCAATACAATTGTGAAGTGGTACAGGTGACATTATATGTACGTGGCCGGGAAAGTTAGGAAAACAAAACATCGAATGCGGTGAGAATTTATGAAATGATAAAACGCTTCGGATACAACGATTTTGTGAGAGGGTTAATAAACAATATTTCGCTTTCTAATATCAAGCACTGATATAGTAAGAATACGCAAAATTCATGAATCTGGCCGTTCTGTTTTGAAGTGATTCAAGCGTATTGATATGACAAGCTTGAAAGGGGTTTCAAGTGGACAATGCTAATTTGAACTTGTACCAGATAGGAGATTTATATGGTGATAATTTTTCATGTTTGGCGCAGGGCGAAGAGGACGCAGTAAAAATTCTAACGTTTTCTATCAGAAGAAATGATGTTAGCATAGTAGCACGCGCAGGCTAAAGCAAGCTATTGTACAAAGTTACGACGCCAAAGTGTTTGTATGGTGAAAGACTGCTCAGGTAGAATAGTGGTTACGTATGGGCAGCCAGGCGCAATTACGGTGGTGATGGAAGGGCAAGCGTTTACATTTATGATGGCCAAGTTGCATTAGTCAAATGTCACTCCATTGCTGATTTTGGTTCAGTCCTCCGAAATGTATGATTGGCCTCGTTCGTGAATAACTGTATGATAAACAACGCAGCTGCCGGTGATGTTAGGAGTATAACGACAATCTACAACAATCATTCGCTCATTAATCACTATTATATATTCGCAAGAGACGCAGGCATGGTGCAGAACCTTCAGAAGGAGTTGATGTTATGGGCAGGGGAATAGAAGTTTCATTGCTATCAATGACAAACTTATAATGATTATTCAGCAATCCTTTTGCCATTCTAGCATATCCGAGGTCACGTTTTACTAACAAAATTGCGGAAGTATACACTGATGCGCTAGTTATTCAAGTTCTTTTGAAAATCAAGAAAAATGGTGTCAGTGTGTGGATTAGAGTCGTTATTAACAAAAAAAACAAGGATTAAAGACGGCGCACTGGGTTTTGCACGAAAAGGTCATTCAAAAAAAATATTGAGGCGAATGAAGAAATTGAATTGTGAGTCAAGAAGCGCCTGATATATGCATAAATGTTTTTAAGAATACTGCAGCCCTCAATTTAAGGCCTACTTTAGCTGCTTTGGGATAAATGTGATTTGTGAATTGTTAAAGTTTAGAAAAAAAATCATGACTGCTATGTGGTGGCCTTTAACAGACACTGGGCGGTTATTAAACTGAAATTTCTCGAGGTCGCATGTATCGCTAATTACGGAACATGGTAACCCTGGATCACCGCAAATACATCCATTCCTCCTGTGTCTGTGCATCGTTCTGAAGGAGTTGAATTCCTGGCGAGGGATTACCGCAGGGGTAGCCTAATCGTTTCAGCATCCACCTCCCTTGCGGGAGGTGCGGTGTTCGACCCCCACTGCCGCCGGGTACCCAGCGGTTGGTTGGTTGTGAAACTTCCTTTCCAGCGGATATAGAGGAGCGACACGAAGTCGCCCCCCCCGCTTAAACGGCCGCCGCTATCCCTTGGGCAGCGGCGGCGTCTTCAGCCAGCTGGAGGAGCTTGATCTGTATCCCCGGGTCGGGGCTGAGCAATAGAGCCTCCCAATGAGCAGAGTCGGTAATGAAGTGACTCGCGGGTAGGGACTGCGGGCAGTTCCAGATCATATGATTTAGATCGGCTTTCGCATCACAATTTTTGCATTTGTTTGAGTAGAGTCCTTCCGAATAGAAGCTACACAATTGGGGATTTGGATAGGTGTTAGTTTGAAGTTTACGCCAGGCTTTGGCCTGTTGCTTGGAGAGCGTTTTATCTGCTGGGGGGAATCTGAGTCTTGCAAGCCTGTAGTGCTGCAGGATTTCTCTGTAAGAAAACAACCTGTCCTTGCCAGAGTATAGGGCGGGTGGGCTGCACGACCCAGCTCGGCGGGACAGTTCTCGAGCTAGGTTATGAGCCGCCTCATTACCAGCAAGGGAAGCATGAGCAGGCGTCCAGATTAGGCGAATGCGCCGCGTGGGCTGATAATTTAGCAGAATCCGTGCTGCTTGTGGGGAGATTCTTCCAAACGTGTAGTTACGTATAGCCAATTTTGAGTCGCTGACAATGGTTTCTGCCGAGGATCCCACAATGGCTAGAGCAATGGCTGTTTCTTCTCCAACATGTGTGTGCTGAGTGCGTATAGTGCCCTAGTTATGAGTGTACCACGTTACGTGGTGACCACAGCTACCATCTTGTCAGTCGAAGAATCTGCCGCATCTACATATACCACAGAGGTATCATTAAGAAAGCGTTTGCCTAATGATTTGGCTCTCTCTGTACGACGTTCAGCGTGGAAATCTGGGTGCATGTTCCGAGGTAGTGGAGGAATGACCAGAAGCTGGCGTATATGTTTGGGAAGGTAGGTTGTGGGTCCGCCTTGTCGTTCGTATGTTATGCCTCGTGTGGACAGAATGTGTCTGCCAGTTGGTGGGGTCGATAGTCGTTCGTACTGCGAGACGGTTACCGCTTCAATAACCTCGCTTAGGGTGTTATGAAGACCGAGACCTAACACTTTCTCAGTCGCTGTGTGCATGGGTAGCCCAACTGCCTGTTTGACGAATTTTCTGATTATGGCCTCCACTTTTTCTTTTTCAGCTGACTTGAGATGTAGGTAAGGGCATACGTAAGCTATGCGGCTTATCACAAAGGCTTGTACTAAACGGAGAGTATTGCTTTCCTCCAAGCCCGAGTGGCGGTTACTAATGCGGCGAATGAGTCGCATAATTTGCTGCGAGGTTCCCTGAAGCTTCCGAATTACGTCACCATTGAAGCCGTGTTCTTGTAGAATTAGGCCCAAGATTTTAATTTTGGGCACTCGAGGAATGGGGACTCCGCGAATACTGAGTTCGATGGCCGGTGGGGTTTGCGCAAGGGATCTGATGTTGCGGAATATGAGAAATTCAGATTTGGCTGGAGAGCACCGCAGCCCCCTAGGGTCTACATAGTTCCCCACAATATCTATTGCATTCTGTAGTCTCTCCTCGATTTCGGCATCATTGCCCTCGGCGGTCCACAAGGTAATATCGTCAGCATAGAGGCTGTGGTGGAATTGCGGAACCTGCGCTAATTGGTGTGGACGTTTCAACATTGCAACGTTGAAGAGAAATGGTGATAGGACCGATCCCTGCGGGGTGCCCTTGTTGCCGAGGGGGAAGTCATGCGAGTGGAGACCTCCTACTTGAAAATGCGCCTTTCTACCTGAGAGAAAGTCGCGGATATAGTTGAAGGTGCGGGCTCCCACCCCGAGTTCATGAATGTTCTCCAAGATCGCATCTTGTCTGACATTGTCAAAGGCCTTTTCCAGGTCAAGTCCTAGAATTATTCTGGTGTCCCGCGTTTTTGCCTCAATAATCTGTTGTTTGAGTTGAACCATTACATCCTGCGTAGAAAGTTTTGGTCGAAATCCAATCATGGTTGGAGGGTACAGCTCGTTCTCCTCCATAAACCGGTTGAGGCGGGTATGAACTACGTGCTCCATGAGCTTACCTACACAAGATGTGAGCGAAATCGGCCTGAGGTTCTCAAGGCTGAGTGCCTTCCCTGGCTTTGGGATGAGAATGATCTCTGCCGTTTTCCATATTTGTGGGATGGAGCCCTCCCACCAGCATTTCTGCATATACTCAGTGATTGTAGCGACACTTCATCCAGGTTGCGGAGGATCTTGTTGGATACTGCATCTGGGCCAGTGGCGGATTTGCAGTTTAGCCTGGCAATCTCTGCCCTAACCTCATCCACAGTAATGGGGGAGTCGAGCTGCGTGTTTTCAGGACCAGCGTAATCTGGGAAGGCTTGGATAGGAGCATTGCCAATATATCTATCTTCAAGTTTAAGGAAAAGGTCCTCGGGTGGACCTGCATACTCATGCACAAGCTTCTGCAGGTTCTGCCTCTGGGTGGTTCTGCTACCTGTAGGGTCAAGTAGATGACGGAGCAAGTGCCAAGTCTTAGAGACTCCCATATTGCGATCCATTTGGTTGCATATGTCATCCCAATTTTGTTGAGTAAGTTTAGCTGCATGATCCTCGATCTCCTTGTTTAGCCTAGCTATTCTTCTGCGCAGATTGCGGTTCCACCGCTGTCGTTTGAGTCGGTTCTCGAGTCCTCTCTTTGCCTCCCACAGGTGAAGAAGCCGGCTGTCCTCAATCTCCAGGTGGTCAGCCTGGTCTAACGTATGGGTGACTGCTTTGGCATCTTGAAAAGATCCTGTGCCCAGATATCTATGTCTAGTATTTCGGGGGTATCAGCTTCTCGGGCGGCTCTTTTAGCGCGGAACGTGTCCCAATAGACAAGGGTGGGGGCTCGAGCGCTACGACGTTTGGGGCCAGTTGAGGTCACTATTTCCAATATGTAGTGATCGCTGCCGAAATTTTGTTGAGTGTTTATCTATGTCGGAGTGCCCGAATTTTTAGCAAAAGTCAGATCGGGAGACGTATCCCTGGAAACACTGTTACCGCAGCGGGTGGGGACTAGTGGATCTGTAAGAAGAGTCAACCCACACTGTTGTGCGGTCACCCACAGTTTTCTACCTTTAATGTCCTCCTGTGCGTAACCCCAAGGCGGGTGTTGGGCATTAAAGTCTCCCGTGAAAATGAAGGGGAAATTGCCTGCGAGCTTCAGGGTCGCCTGAAAAAGCGGGCCGAAGCTTGCTTTCCGTAACTTTGGGCTGCTGTAGACATTCAGCACAAACAGACTGTGGTCGGGTTTCCTAGGCGCAATTAATTCGACTAGCACGTGTGTGACATTTGTGACTGGGGTATCGTGCTGTACTACCGTAATATTTCGTTTGACAAGAGTCGTGACTCCAAGCGTTCCACCCCCCGATGAAAAGGATTGATACCCAGCTAGCTTGCTATTAGTTTGTGTCTCTTGTAGTGCGATTAAGTCCGGTCCGTCCCTATTGTTGAGGAATTGTTGGAGTACAGCTCGTTTGCGGCTAAATCCTCGGCAGTTCCACTGCCAGATGGTGTAATTGGGTTGTGGCGCCATGTTGTTGCTAGTCGGATACCGCTTCAGAAGAAGCGGGTTTGCGAATTTTGTGAGGAAGGAGCCTGCTCTCTGCTTCCTGCTGCCAGCTGCCTAAGTTAATTAATTCCTGCCGGTGTCTGCATAATTCTTCCATGATGGAAGTCATTGTAATCTGCACTTGAATGAGGGTGCTGTTAGTCTGCGTTTGCGCTTCTTCAATTTTGTGAATGGTGTCGGCTAGTGTTTGGCCTTCGGACAGGGAATCGCCTGCTTTTCGCTTAGGCGGGGGTGCCCGCGTTGATTCAGCATGCATGTCCGCTCCGGCGGAGATAGAGGGGGTAGGGTTATTGGCGCCATCGGTCGTAGGCGGTGACCCAGCCTGCATTTGTTGCTGTTTTAGAGCGGCATTTTCTTTCTTTAGGTCCTCGACCTCACGAAGTAATTTTCCTACCAGCACTTTCAGGTCTGCTAGCTCAGAGGGGTTGGAGTTAGATTTCTGGGAGGCTTTATCTACCCAGCCTACCTTTTGCGTGCCGACGGCGTCCTGGCTCAGACCGGGGTTCCGTGGCTGGTGTGAAGGAGTCCTGGATTTGGAGGCAGACCGGCCTCTCGGTTCCAGTCGTGGAAAGGAGCTGGATCGATGTCTATAATTTGTTCGTCCCCTGCTTTTGGAGCGGCTGCGTCGCTCTTTAGACTGCGGCGACTCTTGGCTATGCTGGGTCAGATGTTGGCCTTCCTGTTCCCAGCGGCGTTTGCTGACAATGTATGGAGTGCGGTAGATTTCGCGGCATTTGTTGCTGCCGAGTTCATGGCCCTTACCGCACAAGGCACACTCAGGCTCGCAGCTATGTGTCTCAGGAGGATTGGCCACGCCGCATCCGCGGCAGCGAACGTTTGTCGGGTCCGGGCAAACGTCTCTGCGATGTCCGAGTTGTCCGCACAAAGAACACACTTCGTACTTTTTTTTGTAGAGGCAGCAGCGAATCATGCCACCACCGAAGCTGATCCAACGGGGAACTCGCTCATTGTTGAAGAGAATGAGGACCGTCTGCGACTGCGCACCCATGCGCCGGACTCCACATATTGGAGGATTCCTTGGATGCTGAAGGTTCCCAAGGATGTCAGCGTCCGATAAATGTTTCGGAACGCCTTGGATCACTCCTTTACCACTGCCATCCGGCGTGGCGACATACGAGGTGATGGCGATCTTGTTCTCGCCGTAGATGAGCTCCTTGATGTTTAAGTAGCGTTCCACTCGTACCGCGGAATGGGTGGCCACCAGTATGGTGTGTTGCTTGAAGTTGAGTAGCATGCAGTCTTCAGATGATTCTGCCAAGGTGAGGCCCGCGGCGTCCCGGATGAGTTGAAAGATGCCGAGATGGCCACAGCTCTCGAGTATACGGAGGCCGCCCGTGGCCGGAATATCACCTTGGTTAGGCCCTTGGGTAGGCGAGGTAGGTTCGAGGCCACCGATTGTCGAGCAAGTCGTCGGCCAAGCTTTTTCGCAGAGTAGTCGGCAGAGTGCCGCATGCTGCCCTGTCCCTGGGCGCGATCGGTTCCATTGTGTGCCGCGGGGTTATTCCTTTGGCGTTCGTGACCGGAGCGTTTCGATTCACCGACGGTGAACCAACCATATTGGTGCGAAACTTCTTCGGGGCTAATGTCAGTCCCCTCCACGGTGACTTCCATGTCCAATGTTGGGGGAAGATCCCGCTCAGATAATGCGGCACAGCCCCGTCAGAGCGGGGTCGCTAGGTCTGGCGTGGGCCTAGCGGGCCGTGCGTACCGGCGAGAGCCGAAACGCAGAAAAGTCTGCAGAAACAGGCAAAAAGGGACTTGCCAATGCGTCCGACGGCGTTATCCGAGCTTCGAAGACAAAATCCAGGCAAGAGCGGTGTTGACCGTCGCTGAATTCAGCGGTGGGCATGGGTGAAGCGAGGAGCGTTCGCGCCAGCGTCCGATCCACGCCACGTCCGAGCCGGTTCTCTACCCAGCGGTGATACAATTGGTACAAGCTTTCCCCTGCCTCATGCTCGGCTTATGTAGGGTGAAATTCTTGAGATATCGGTCTCTGACCCCACGTTGAGCAGGAGAAAAAAACCTCCTGCCATGGCGCTCTTTGTACACAGATGCTCTCGGGCCGAAAAAAAAATAAAAAAAAATTAACGCCCGATCCTCGCGCGGGATTAAATTCTTTTTTATTTGTGGTGGTACCAATCAGCGATGTTTTGTTTAGAGAGAAACATCCTTGAAACTGCCTTTTTGATTGTTTATAAATTATATCACTGCTATTCTGGTTGTGAATAAGTGATTTTTTTTTGTTTTTGTGCTTTCGAGGTGTGAACAAAAACGTAACGCTTGAGGTCGATTTGCGCTTGAAACCGATATGCAGAATTTTGCAGCGTACGGCTACTTTATTGAAATTTGCTCTAATAAAAGGTAATAGCTGATTTCTGGTGAAACGAACGCTGATCGATAAATATTCACCGGCACAAAGCTAGATTCTTTAAATTTGCAGTTGAAGACAGTATCGCGCCTGTATTTTACATGTATTAAGTTTTACTATAATTTGACAGGAACGGCTAAACTTATGACGGACCAATCGGTGGTGTTCTAAGCCCTCACGGTCATTTTCTAAGTTCAAAGATTCCGCAACAGTAATGGATGGCTGAGAATCGAGAATTCTAAAAACTAGAAGTCTATTACAACGTGATCAATTTTCACTATACCGCCACTGCCGGCCTCTTAGATATGAATGTGAAACCACACAAGAATTTTCATATGTATTGTTTCTTAGTCGTTCCTTTAGTGTTTAAAATATTCACTAATATGTGTTCAGGTTGGTCGTGCTCTTGGTTAAGGCATCTGTAGCCCCGTCAGTGGATGCATGTTTGCATTCAAGACAAAACACTTCGGAAGTAAGTTGAGCTTTTCCGGCGGATATTTTTTTTATTTCAGCGAGCAGAGCTCGGGAAATGTTAGGCCCAGGGCTGAAGACGTTCGGAGCTCTTATATATTTTCTGCGCCTAATGGTTCTGGTGATAAAAATTTTCATGACGCACTGGAGGAACCATATACAAGAGGGCGTGCTGCCGTGCGTCAAGAAGCCCACACTTTCGATTGTGGCGTGATTAACCCCATTTCGTCAGTGCAGTAAAGAGCAGTAGGCACTATGGTTGCGGGGAAAAAACTGAGCAGTGCCGAAAGCAGAGCATTTGCGGCGAAGGCAAACACTGGCATGCTGAAGATTAAATGATTAGTGGAGTACCCGCTTGCAGAGCCATCGAGGCCACAGATCGCTAAGAACGTCCATGCTCCTATCTTCTGCGGTTGCAGATTCTGGGGATGACGCTTTCCACATGGGTCGAGGGAATGGTATCCAAGAGGAAGCGTGGCCGGACATGATGAAGCGATGACGTCTGGTTGTGGTCACGTGATAATGCTGTCGTTAATGCAGTGAAGTGTAGCAGGCGATGTAGTTGCAGGAGAAAGAGCCAACAATGTCAGAACCATAGCATTGGCGACGAAGGCAGACAACTGTATGATGTAGGCCAACACTATTTAACTGTACGCTAGCATAACCACCGAGACCGCCAAAGTGCTGGGTGCCCACCGATTTTCCGATGGTTGAAGCTTTCCTTGGCCTCGTGGTCAACTTTTCTGCTGTGCAGTTCTCGGTTAAACAGACTTCGGCCAAACCGTTGCGATTGCCTTCTTACAAGGAGGAATCCAGTAAACTTGCTGCGATAAGCTCAGAACTCCTAATTTTGTTTTTATGTCGCGCATGGGTGCGCAAGCTGATCACGAGCGTCCTCAGCACCTATTCCCAGAGTGTTTTCTGCCGTTGAGTGAGCGCTTTCACTAAGCAAGATGCCCACCGTGGCATGTGGCAGTTAAATTAAATATCGGCCGCTCGGGAAGATCAACCCCACAAGTCCTACAACTGGGAGTACCTACCATCACACGGTAGCGGTGCGTCGCTTAACACCTGTGTTACTGTGCCAGGAGGAGTATGAGGACTTCCAGGTATCTAACACTGTGAAGTATAGAATGACCTTCTCCACATATGGGGGTTAATCCATTTCGCTATAGCGTCATACTTCTAAGGCGGAAACTTAAGTATTGGCTTACATTTTTTAATACAGAAGTTAATCTCGGCCTTGCCTCGTAGCTGCTGAATTTATGAAAACCGCCAGATTCTTGAGTGGTTCGCCACAGTCAGAGTGATTGGGTCAGAGCGTGGCCGTGCCACGCCACAAAGATCTTTGAAGCTATTCCCAGACACTCTCGTAAGCCAACGCACGGTGTATAGATATTTATTCGCTGACACGTGATAGATGATTAGAGGTGTTAATCAGGAGCATACCCCTGAAGGAATTACGGAAGGAACTGATTAAGCAGGGATGTATGAAAAAAATAAAGTTTTGCACATGCTTTTTGCTAATTTTTGTGACTTAAGCAGCAAAGGATAATGACTAAGTTATTCTTCGTTTGTAGATTTAGCAGCCCCGCGTGGGTCAATTTTAGAGACCCTCACGTTAGGCTGATTAGTGTACACGCTGTTCAAGGTTGTCGATAAAATGCGTGGGGATATTTTGGGTATATTTTGGGCAGCCCGTTTGCGAGCAGCGTATCAACCGTACCTAGATGCGTTGGATCCGCGGCATTTCTTCGTGCTCTCACCTTCCGCCTACGTGCGGCATCTGACAGGCGTTTCCAAGAGTTTGGGACGTCTAACAACCACTTCTGCTACCCGATTACAGAAAAAATTGCACTAACCGAAAGGCTCAATGCATTGAGCAGGGGGGGGGGGGGGGTGTAGCCAATCCTTATTACTCCCCTTTTATAGAGCGTATCTCATATGGAGGCGAGCAAAGCAACGCGAGGCACGTATAAAGGGTAGTGATGCACTGAGGCACACGCATGTCGTGGTGTGACGTGCGTATCTTAACTCTGCTATAGAAACCATTGCTTCAGAAATCCTTCTCTGCTTCAAATTGCTTCTGAAGCACTGTAGGCGATAAGCTCACTCGGTGACAGAAAATATTATTCAAGCATGGTGGTTTTCTCTATAAGTCGGTGCGTATAATTTGTGAAGACGTTGCAGGCAGCTACAAAGTTGTCTTCGGATAGCAAGATGGTTGGTTTGTGGTTTCTGGGCGATTGCCGTCCCATAGTTACCGAGGCTATGAAGGACGCCGTAGTGAAGGGATCCAGGAATTTTGACCACGTGGGGTTCTTTAACGTGCACTGACATCGCACCGTACACGCACCTCTAGAATTTCGCCTCCGTCGAAATTCGACCTCCGCGGCCGGAATCGAACCCACGTGATTCGGGTCAGCAGCCGAGCGCGACTACTGCGCCACCGCGGCGGCAGATAGCAAGACAAAGGTATATAGCACTGCACACAACCATAGAAGTCGTTTCAGACGACAACAGCGTCAAGTATTTTGGAAATGCAAATATTCCAAAAATAAAATTTGAAGGAAACGTGTTTAACCATTAGAAACGGGTCTACATTTTTCAATGATTATTTTGCAACCAATATGTGAATTGTCAACACTGTTTCCAGTCGACAACCATGTGACTATCAGTGCTCTTGACGGCGACGACGCTGCGAGTGTATGCATGAGCGTTATAAAAGCTTTTGGACGCTGCACAATTGTTTGTGGAGACCTCCCTGTACTGTTTGGTGTTAGGTGCGGGGTAACCCATCACCCTCCAGACCCACAAGCTCGATCTACGCAGTGGCCATCATAATGGTACCAACTGGTACCATCGCGATGACTACCGACGCGGCTCCTTCCTCGCCATCAACACCGACTCTCGTCGTTACCCACCCCCGCGACCCGGCAAACTTCTGCGGCACTGACTACGTAGCTATCGAGGACTAGCTCGAGCTTTATGAGCGTGTTAGCCGACTACCGGTTGTCGGTTGTCGGCAAAGTTGTTTGTATCTTACATGTCCAATTTGACAACATATAATCTTTATATAGGTCGACGCCGTTTCCTCTTTGAGAGCAATCTTGAGCAGCTACTGTTCTGAAATGCACACAGTACATGACGCAAGAATGAGCACTCTAAAAAAACCTTTTTGATCGCGATGTGCCTGCGTTACAGATTCGGTATCCGGAAGGCAGGATTACAGAAGAGGACGAAAGGACGAAGGCTATAATGAAGGCTGCTGTTTTTATACGGCCTGAGGTGAATGCAACAAAGCTTCAGGAATTTATCAGTCGTGCAGCCACGTACGGAAAGAAGCTGAAGGGTGTAAGTGAACAAATATCCGCGCCAAATGAAAGCGGAATTCTATTAGAATGTTATTCACAGCTCAGGATAAAATTTTCTCCTATGGTAATTTTTTACGTGGGGCTGTTCAGTATTCTGCCAACAATTAGTTCATCATCATCATCATCATCATCATCATCATCATCAGCCTTACTACACCCACTGCAGGGCAAAGGCCTCTCCCATGTCTCTCCAATTAACCCTATCCTTTGCCAGCTGCATCCACCCTTTGCCTGCAAACTTCTTAATCTCATCCGTCCATCTAACCTTCTGCCGCCCCCTGCTACGCTTACTTTCTCTTGGAACCCACTCCGTTACAATTAAAGACCAGCGGTTATCTTGCCTTCGCATTACATGCCCTGCCCAAGCCCATTTCTTTCTCTTGATTTCGACTAGGATGTCATTAACCCGTGTTTGTTCCCTCACCCACTCTGCCCGCTTCCGATCTCTTAACGTTACACCTATCATTTTTCTTTCCATGGCTCGCTGCGTTGTCCTTAACTTAAGCTGAACTCTTTTCGTTAGCCTCCACGTTTCTGCCCCGTAGGTGAGTACCGGTAAGATTATGCTGTTGTACACTTTCCTCTTGAGGGAAATTGGTAAACTGCCACTCATGATCTGCGAGAATTTGCCATATGCGCTCCATCCCATTCATATCCTTCTAGTTATCTCCCTCTCATGATCCGGATCAGCTGTCACTACCTGCCCTAAGTAGACGTATTCCGGAACAATTTCTAGGGTCTCGCTGCCAATTGTGAACTGCTGTTCCCTTGCTAGGCTGTTGAACATTACCTTGGTTTTCTGCATGTTAATTTTTAGACCCATCGATCTGCTCTGCCTGTCTAACTCGTTGATCATGATTTGCAGTTCACCTCCTGAGTGACTCAGCAAGGCAATGTCATCAGCAAATCTCAGATTATTTAGGTATTCTCCATTTATTCTTATTCCCAACTGTTCCCAATTCAGGCCTCGAAATACCTCCTGCAAACATGCGGTGAACAGCATTGGCGAGATCGTGTCTCCTTGCCTGACGCCCTTCCTTATTGGAATTTTATTGCTGACTTTATGGAGGACTATAGTAGCTGTGCAGTTGCTATATATATCTTCCAGTATTTTGACATAAGGCTCTTCTACCCCCTGATTACGCAATGCCTGTATGACTGCTGAGGTTTCCACTGAGTCGAATGCTTTCTCGTAATCAATGAAAGCTATATATAGAGGTTGGTTATATTCTGCGCATTTCTCTACCACCTGATTGATAGTGTGAATATGATCTATTGTGGAATATCCTTTACGAAAGCCTGCCTGATCATTTGGTTGATTAAAGTCTAACGTTGCCCTGACTCTATTAGCGATTACCTTAGTAAATACTTTGTAGGCAACGGATAGTAAGCTGATCGGCCTGTAATTTTTCAAGTCCTTGGCGTCTCCCTTCTTATGAATTAAGATAATGTTTGCATTCTTCCAAGCTTCTGGTACAGTCGAGGTCATAAGGCATTGCGTATACAGGGTGGCTAGTTTTTCTAGCACGATGTCCCCTCCATCCTTCAACAGATCTGCTGTTACCTGATCCTCCCCAGCTGCTTTTCCTCTTTTCATTGCTTCTAAGGCTTTCTTTACTTCATCTTTCGTTACAGGTGGGATGACGCATTGCTGTGCACTGCTGTCTTTCTCATTAGCGCTCTGATTACATTGGCTACTGTACAGGTCTGTGTAGAACACTTCGGCTACGTTAACTATCTTATCCATATTGCTAATGACATTGCCCTGCTTGTCTCTTAATGCATACATCTGGGTTTTACCTATGCCTAGTTTCCTCTTCACTTTTTTTAGGCTACCTCCGTTCTTTATAGCATGCTCGATTCTCTCCATATTAAACTTCCTTATGTCGGCTACCTTGCGCTTATTTATTAACTTTGATAGCTCCGTTCGTTCTATTCTATCGGTAGTGTTAGATGCCTTCATGTTTTGGCGCTTCTTAATCAGATCTTTCGTCACCTGAGATAGCTTCCCGGTATCTTTTCGAACTGTCCTACCGCCTACTTCTACTGCGCACTCCGTAATTATTGATGTCAGGTTATCATGCATTGAATGAACATCAAGATCATCTTCTTCAGTTAAAGCCGAGTATCTGTTTTTCAGCGCTATCCTAAACTCCTGTGCTTTCCCTCTTACGGCTAACTCGTTAATGGTCTTCTTCTTCGGTAGCTTCTTCCGTTCCCTCTTCAAGTCTAATCTAATTCTAGACCTTACCATTCTATGGTCGCTGCAACGCACCCTTCCGAGGACGGCCACATCCTGAATGATGCCAGGTTTAGCGCATAGTATGAAGTCGATTTCATTTTTAATCTCACCATTGGGTCTCTTCCAGGTCCACTTCCTGTTTTCTCGTTTGCGGAAGAAGGTATTCATGATCCGTAAATTATTTCTATCCGCGAATTCGACTAATAACTCTCCCCTGCTATTTCTAGAGCCTATGCCATAGTCACCTACCGCGTGGTCGTCAGCCTGCTTCTTGCCCACCTTCGCATTGAAGTCGCCCATCAGTACAGTGTACTGCGATTTTGCTCTATTCATTGCTGATTCTACGTCCTCATAGAAGCTTTCAACGGTCTGGTCATCATGGCTGGATGTGGGTGCGTAGGCCTGCACCACTTTTAGCTTGTACCTCCTATTCAGCCTAATTGCTATAGCTGCTACCCTCTCGTTAATACTGTAGAACTCCTCTACGTTGCCAGCTATATCCTTATTAATGAGGAAACCCACACCTAGTTCTCGTCTATCCTCTAACCCGCGATAGCACAGTATGTGTCCGTCCTTTAGTACTGTATACGCCTCACCTGTCCTCCTAACTTCGCTAAGCCCTATCACATCCCATTTAATTCCCGCTAGTTCCTCGAACAGCACTGCTAGGCTAGCCTCACTAGCTAAAGTTCTAGCGTTAAACGTTGCCAGGTTCAGATTCCAATGGCGGCCTGTCCGGTTAATAACAATTAGTTATTAACCGTCAACTCACCCCGACTCACTTATTTTAGAATTCTCACAGATTGTAACCGACATTAACCGAGAGCAAGGAAGGCATAAGAAAACTGTCTTTTGTTAATTGATTGTATTGTGGAAGAAAAAATTGTTGTCGTCGATTTTTACCCAAAAGATAAATATTAGATAAGAAAGGAAAATCAAGCACGCGCCGGCAGTGGGACCCGAACTAACAACCTTCGTATTGAATGTACGATGCTGTGCCGCCTGAGCTGTGACAGCGACTGTAGGACCTTCTTCTTCCGTGTGTATTCGTCTTGCGAGTAACCTAAACCTGGGAGCGTTCACATGCGCCACACTCGATGACAGCGGCGTCTACAGAACGCGTTCCCACACTGCGAGTTCCACGTCGACCACAATTTATGGCTGAGCGAGATGTAAAGATAATTGCACTACTCATATCCAATTTATTACCACCAAAAATAAAAAAGACCAGCCACTATGATTTGCATGGTTTCGCGCATTCTGGCTTCTTTGAAACGCTCTCAAGTGCTAAGTTACTTTTGTATATGATATCTGCAATAGTGTGCGCAATAATAAATATAGTAGTTCAGAAATACCTAAAATGGAAAGGGAAGTGAAATTAGCGGTTCGTTATGATAATGGGAACAACAATAATAATCAGAAATACGACTTACGTCACGGTGTTCTTACTTTTATAAATATTGATTATATATAAAATAACCTCTTAATAGCCTGTTTAATCCTTCCGAATGTTCTCAAAAGTTGTATTCATTAAGTTGCCGACTGTAACTTCACCGAATTTTTTTCTATCTTTTTAACTTTTGTGAAAAATTTCCAGCTGAATGTGCGTGTCCGCGTGCACAAGGATCGAGCTGAGGAGGTACGGAGGGTCAGCATAGGCGAGCTGCAAAAAAATTTTTCAAAGGTACGTTGTTTCCTTTGGCAATATTTATTAACATGAAAACCTCCTTAACCGTTTATCTCCCCGTGTCGCGAACTCGCAAACTTTATTATTACGCGGTACAGGGGCGTTTTCTAGACGCTTGAATTCAAACCTTCATTTCAATATATTTCATATAGGCAGTGCCTTATTTAAGGGGAAAAAATTCGGGAGAACACTTAGGAAATTATGTGAACAAAGAAGGGGCTCGCATGCGTAAGGAGATTTTACGGAATGAAGACATGGGAACTCTTCGCCGTCTGCATGTGAGAGCTGTGGAGCTATCACGCAAGCACTGCTTTCAGGGAAAGGAGTTGAAATTTATGGAGCGGAGGAATCGGTGCAGGAATTGGAACTCACAGTGAATACCATCATAACGAAGGCAAGTCAATGAAGTCAATTTTCTCTAAACGACATAAATGAAAACATGACAACATATTAAAAAGCTTGCATATTATTTGAAGACCATTTTGATCATTCTATATGAGGATTAAAATTTGACCGAGAAGATAGGCGCTAACAGGTGCCATCCGAGATGGATAAGCAAGGCAAAAAAGTTTGCCTCGCTAGATGCGACGTGACGTAATAATTTGGAAACAGACTGAGATAAAAACATGCGTGTGCATAAATCACGAAAACCACCAAGAAGCAGGCATGCATTAAATACCTGACATCCCATCCAGGGGAAAAAGGTTGCACAAATGTGGACACTCATGGCGCTTTCAGTGGTGTTTACGTGATCCTGGTGGGCGTGTGCCTTGCCCGAAGACTATGAGTGTAGCGGGAGGCACGTGCATTGGTGGCCATGTAATTTCGAACTGACAGACGCGGCTCTTTAGCAAAAGAAGCATCAGTAACAGTTCTCGCTGTAAAACAAAAATTGTTAGAACGTCTAGAGTTCAACCGGGAATGTTGCCGAGGGTAGAGCAATTACGTAGCGAAGCATAAAGAACCAGTTGGACAGACTGGCTGCTTTACTTACAAATGTAAGCTAGCCGTGTGTACGCTAGTCGTGTGTACGCTAGCCGAAGGTACCAAACCTAAATACAATATGTTTATTACCGTGGAGCATGCCAACTATGGGACGTTTTAAATCAATAGGTGCGTACATAAGTAAACTGAGCCTCCTGATCTGTTCTAAATGCAATTACTTATTCCCTATGGGAAATAAAGGAACACTTAGTCCATGAAAAAGCGCACATGAGAAAGCGCACACGCACCTAATATAGCTGCAAACTCCAATTAGGCAGCCAATTAAGAATGTTAGAAGGCAACTACATGCATCGTTTACTTTTCAATGCATCTGTAACAAGACATTTAAACCGCACATACCCTAAAGTTCACTTTATGGGAGGTGGTAGTGGTTTATTTAAAAATAATAGACAAAATGAAGGAAACGATTTTTGCTATCCCCGGGCATCTGCCATCGATACTGAAGCACCTGAGCTGGGGCAGCGGAAATAAAGGATAGCAGGCAGAATGGAGAAATGAAATGAAAGAGGTGAGGGGACAGGAATAGAGGACAGGGGGAGAAGTAATATGTACAAACTATTTACACAAGAAGTAATGTGTCCAGGTTGTGCGCGTGATTAGTTCATTTAAGAGGAATTAAATCACACACGCGCACAGCACTGTGTAGGTTACAACTGGAGTGGGGCGTCCAGTTATTAATCGTTCAAGGTAGAACTCGCGGAGCGTTCGGTCACTGCGTGTAACTACCTGACGGAGAACAGACGGGACGTCAAGCCCGTGTGTTCGAGGAATGCACAGAGGCTCACCAAAGTTCGCTCACGAGTGCGCGCACTGCCCTGCGGCCACAATAGCGTCTTGATGGAGTACACTCACTTTATGGGGCAAAAGCGTTCTTTTTGATGCGAGGATATCTGTGTTTCATTTATTAGAGCAGTTGCAGCGCTGGCCGAGTCAACCAATTAACGCATGGTTCTGGAAGTGGTCTTTCAGTGTATTTCACGAAAGCACTCAAGACGTTTAAAACGAGACAGATCGTCATTTGTCTCAAAAGCAGCGCGTTCCTTCGTTCACGGATGAACCGCTAGTGCGACTCGCAAAACAGTTCCTCCTAGAAAACGCGATTTCGACCGCACATTAAAAGTAGGGTCCATCGGTGATACCACGCGTGGTGACAAAAACAAGCGTGCACAGCGCTAAGCTACCACATTCCTTCCGGAACCATCTGCCCCTGTAAAAACTTACCTGGAAGCAGCTGTCTTCAGCTGCTTTGTTTTTCACACGCATTGAAGGAGTGACAAAACTCAGAGAATGGTATTTCCGGGATAATGCAATTTTCAGCACGCTTCGCATTATTTCATCCACTTGTCTATTTGTTAGGTTTAGTGTACATTGTCGTTTTATTTTTTAATATTCTGACAAAAATATCAGATGGTATGCTTACAGAATCTATTCACGATTTGCAACATCACAACGGCCGCCTTGTTGTTTTAGGGACACCGAGGCGCTCAAAAGTGAAGCGTGGAGTCCAGGAATTTGCCTACATGCATACTAGGCCCTATAAACTCTTGAAACTTCATATTTTCATGAGATTGACAAAACGTGTGCGCAAGTAATAGGTCGGTTTTTTTTTTGTTTGCAGATCCCTCTGCTGCACTTGCTCAATCAGGAATTCCAGAAAGTGAATATCACACTTACTGCAGAGACTGTTGTACTGCTCAACACCATAATCTTCTACCAAAATCTCAGCTCTTTTCTTGAAACTACTGACCCGTAAGGAAGAAGATATATATTCGGCTATGTGATTTTTCAAAACTATGCGCGACAGGGACGCAGATCCAAAGATAGATATGTACACTGTGAGCTTGTATGTCCGGGTACAGATACAGCCGTAGATTTTCATGCACTTTTCAAAGAGAGGATTTGGTAATATGCAGGTAAGACTGCGTGGTTTAGCCTAGTTTATTCACGCTACTGTAAAAAAAAAAAACTTTAGATATCTGACAATCATGTGTTGCCGCAAATGCAGGAAACGAGGTAGCCGCTTACATTCAGCCATTCATGATGCAGGAGCTGCAGTTAAAACTGTCATTGCAGGTGGTAACGCTGTAGCTAATTTCTTTAATGCATGCCAATCTGCGCCAATAGGTTTATTGTGAGCGGAGAGGAGGGAACGGGTGGCCAGTTGTCCACCGAGCGTCAGGCAGTTAAAAGGCCGCCTTCTTCCGTGAACGTTTGTTATTCTCTTTCGCCGCGCCTTCACCTTCCATTGCTTCTGTAATCCTTGTCTCAATTTCGCTTTCCGTTTGCTCACGAAACCCTACAACATAAACTCTGAAACTGAGGCACTAAAAGCGCTCGCTGCAATAACTGCCCAGCAGGCAGCACAGGATATGAGCCACTGACATTTACCTTTTGCTCCAAACGCCGGGGATCTATGCGCACTCTCTGCAATGCGCTACACTTTGTATTGAGCAAGAACAAACGCCACCGTGTTCTGACGACTGAATTGGCGTGCGTGCAGAAGATGACGTCTCAGTTTGTATGCTGTTATCTTCAACCCCAAAGGGCAGCTGGTGTGACCTTTTTCCCCCAATCGTAGCGGAAGAGAATATATATCAACGTCCTAGTGTTCGCCATCCCTCATCCGTTCGTTCTGCGCTGCTTCCAATGGCTCATCAGGAGTTATCGTCGAGTCGGTCAAGAGGATCGCATGAGCCGAGAGATGGGAAGTATTTTTGTCCGTAGAGAATGGTATGCAGTTATAACACTCAATAACAAAGCTAGTTTTATGCACAACTGTATCTGCATTCGGCCTAAGACGAATCAGATGAGCAGCAGTGAGTGGTCGCCTAACCGACATGAAAACCGTCCGAGCATATGGTGTGTAAGGTGGCTAAAGCAGGGAGGACTTGTGCCTGCGACACCGCCTTGAGGACGGCAGATGCTCTACGCAGCGCGTTGGGGCGACATGATGAGCACCGCGAGAAGACAGAGAAACCAAGTGAAGAGCCTACCCCCACGGGCCGCGTGTAGTGCAGGTGATTGCTTGGCGGCTTTTTTAAGGTTAGGTTTAGGTCCTCATAGAATATTTCACCATAATTTAACAGCAATTGAAACAGCAGCACACCTAAGTACATAGGACAAGGACATTATTCCTGTTTTCATTGCTTGTAACATTTTTTGATTCCACTGACTAGCCTCCATAGTGTCACTCGCCTCTAATATTATGAACTCTTATCCCCAACTGTTCCCAATTCAGGCCTCAGAATACCTCCTGCAAACAGGCGGTGAAGAGCATTAGCGAGATTGTGTCTTCCTGCCCCACGCCCTTCATTTTTGGAATTTTATTGCTGACTTTACGGAGTGCTATGCTAGCTGCACAGTTGCTATAGACACCTTCCAGTATTTTTACTTAAGGCTTTTCCACACCCTGATTCCGCAATCCTGCATGACAGCTGAGGTTTCCACTGAGTTGACTGCTTTCTCGTAATCAATTAAGGCTATATATAGGGGTGTTTATATTCCGCGCATTTCTCTATCACCTGATTTAAAGTGTGAATATAATCTATTGTGAAATATCCTTTACGAAAGCCTGCCTGATCATTTCGTTGATTGACGTCCAAGGTCGTCCTGACTCTATTAATGATTATCTTAGTAAATACCTTGTAGGCAACGGACAGCAAGCTGACCTTGTAATTTTTCAGTTTCGAGCGTTTCCTTTCTTATGACTTAGGATAATGTTAGCGTTTTTCCAGGCTTCTGGTACGGTCGAGGTCATAAGGCATTGCGTATACAGGGTGGCCAGTTTTTCTAGTATATTCTCCCATACAACATACAGCAGTTGTATCTTAACGGTACTCACATACGGGACAGAAAGTTTCAGCTCGAGTTAAGGACAACGCAGTGAGCTATGGAAAGAAAAATGATAGGTGCAACGTGAAGAGACCGCAAGCAGCCAGAGTGTTTGAGAGAACAAACGCGGGTTAATGATGTCCTAGTTGAAATCAAAAAGGAAGAAATGGGCTTGGGCAGGGCATGTAATGCGAACGAAAGATTACCGCTGGTCCTGAACCCTAACGGAGTGGATTCCAAGAGTAGGCAAGCGTTGCAGGGGGCGGAAGAAAGTTGGTTGGGTGGATAGATTGAGAAGTTTGGGGGCATACGTTGGGCGCAGCTGGAACAAGACAGGGTTAATTGGAGAGACATACGAGAGGCCTTTGCGCTGCAGTGGGCGTAGGCAGGCTGAGGATATTGATGAGGGTATCTGCTTCCATTCGTGCGCCAATTCCCAAATCCCGTTGCAAATTACACACCTCTCTTGGCCAAAGCATGGCTGGCGACCCTCGAAGCACTTGACTGGTATGAATCAATCTTTTTTCGACATTTCGCCAATAATTTTAAATAGCAAACTTTTCTGTCACACGATTCTTGATCGAGTACTTGTAGGAAAAAAATGCCACAAACATGCAAATAGTTCAAGAAGATCAGTGTGTCAGGAACTCGAGCTTTCGGGAGTTTTCTTTCCACAAATTTCCTCTGAATAATATTCTTTTTTTGGTGGCTTTTGTGTCACGCTGAATAATTGATACCTTTAGATCTGCGAGATTTTCGGCATGGGGGGGGGGGGGGGGGGCTGACGCATTGAGGTAATCGAATTTTGCAGCTCTTTTGGATGGGCAGAACTTGGTAAGTAGCTAGTGGCTTCTGCTTCTGCGATGCTGCTAGCTTCCCCGCTGCGTCTTTGAATTTAATGCGTCGTGTATTCATTGTTCCGCTGCTGCGTGGGCTTCTGTGGAGTTTAGGTCTTTTCGAAGAGGAGGGACGTACATGAATCGGTGGTGAGTGGTGCTTCTTGATGGTACAGTTGGGAGGGTGTGTGCTGAAAGGTACTTAAGTAGGGTTTAGGTGGTTGTGCCTGTCTGTGTGCGGGGGGGGGGGGGGGATGGAGGAGGCATAAGGAGGCAGATGGAGCGTTGCGTTGGGCTGGTGGCCTCGGCTCTAAGGCAGGCGCTTTTATAAAAGCATAGTGGCAGCGTTTAAGCTATTCTAAACTTTTAAATGTTTCTTTATCGCAACACTGAATTAGATATTCGATAATGCAAATTTCTTTGCAGAATAGACATGTTCAACTACGCTGGAGTCCGGGTGTTGGCCAGAATGGGTGAGCAAGTATCGAAAACCGTGAGAGAAGCGTTCCTGAAGGCCAAGGGAAAACAGGAACAAGAAAGGTGGAAAGAGTGCATTGATATTATGAGAGCTAATCTGCAAGAGGTAATGGACTACCTTTACGTTAACCACAGTCACAGCACCTTAGTTAAGGACGAGGTAAGAAACCCATCACTGTCAGATTTCATATTTTAGGTTTACCAGTAATACCTAATATGCACGGCGGCACACGGTGACCAATTGCTTTTATTTCGTAATCCTTGTTCCCGGCCTCAAGCGGAAATTTTCCTCATCTCATGCTTTGTATGGGCGTCGTTCTGACCACAATGGAAACCTGGCTACATTTAATAAACCGCACTTTTCGCAATGAATTAAAGCTAGGCTAAATGCTAAAGGCTGTAAATGCACACATGCTGCAGTGTTTATTAAAGAAAGGTAGAAAATATTTGTGTGAGACCATGTTCTCGCCCTGTGTCCGGTCCAATTCTTTTTTTTGTGTCCTCGTTTTTCTTTGCACTAGAAAATCTGAAAAAAATAATGTTCACCTTGGATGTCACGCTTTTATTTGGCTACAACCCCTCGTTGTACGCAAGGTCAAACCATTTGGAAAGACTTTTCGATCTACCACGCTCACTCCAATATAGGCAACTAGTCCCGATAAAAATTCAGGTAATATAGTGATGTAATAATAGCAGGCTATTTGTTAATATTCTAAGAATTGAAAAACTAAAGGGATCATAAACTCAAAGCTACGCAACTCAACACCATGTTGTGCTCTGCTGGTAAATAAAATTGAACGATGAACTAAGAAACGGACATGCTCAGAAGCTGCCGCGGTGTGCAGGCGACAGCGAAGAGCACTTATATCAGGAAGAGAAGACGGACGGAGACGAATATGAGCTGTCTCCTATTTTCACTTCGGCCCGCAGCTATGTTGGTTGGCCGTCGTTAATCTTGCTCTTGGCAAATATTTCCTACCATTTCTTCCCCCAATGTAATCCTTAAAGGTGCAGACTTCAACTTTGCGACACCGAGCTGTGCAGTGTATGCTAGGGTCACCATCCAGCGATACCACAAGAAACTGTTGATGGAACGATAGTTGTCATGGTATCAGTCAATGTTACCCACCCCCGTGATCCTAACACAATTTCTGGCGCGCACAGGTTAGGCGTCGGAGACTAGCTGACATATACGAACGCGTGAGTACGTACAGCTGGTGGGACATAACCCTGATGCTTCCAAAAGTAATATTGAACCTCAAATGCATGTCTCCCATCTGGTATTAAACTCATGAAGATGACGATACCAGCTCTGTCCTCTTGAAGCAGAACACCTTAACATCGAGTGAAACCAACATCTCGTACGTTCAGAGTGCAGTCGTGCCTTACCACCAAAAAGGACGAGAATTTGTCTGAATACGACCGAGTCAGCCACGTGTTCAAGATAATTGCGGATGTTGCAAGGAAATCGTTGGTCTATAAAAATTACGCTACTGTTGGTGCCATTGCAGCAGCACTATCACCACTCTCATCCGTGTGGCGTGAAGAATAAGAAGCGGCGTCCTGCGCGCCACTCGTACTGGTTTCCTCCAAATTCTCTTATCGGCCAATGCCGGCTTACGTTGCCTTGACGTTTATTTCCGTCAATATGACCTTTTCTTTGTGGACTTGAATTCTGAGTCTCGTTTTATGAGAACGGGGCAGCCTCACCACCACAAGTTGGTGACCCATACTCGCCCAATAATGGTGCCACTTTGGTGCTTCGACACCAGGGTGGAATACAGCAGCGACGTCAGGCAAGCCGCGGAAGTACGTTGCATGCCATTGGGCAATATCCACCTCTAACCAAACTCACATGTTATCGTTTAGATTTGAAAAAGGTGAAGCACGGGCCTTCGGTACTGACTGCCTATTTCATCGCAAGTTTTTACGTCGGTGACTGCTCCTACCTAGATACGTGATAATTGAGCGGCACTTCTTCGAAGGCACGTCCGTCCTAATCACGTGAAACGCGTGAAATTCATAAGGTGCAAGGCTTGGCGCATTTTTATGCGCCCGATATATAGATCTGCTTAACGCTACTGAAATAATAATAATTGGTTTTTGGGGAAAGGAAATGGCGCAGTATCTGTCTCATACATCGGCGGACACCAGAACCGCGCCGTAAGGAAAGGGATAAAAAAGGGAGTGAAAGAAGAAAGAAAGAGGTGCCGTAATGGAGGGCTCCGGAATAATTTCGACCACCTGGGATCTTTGCACACGGGCGCTTTTGCCCGTGTGCTGTCAGGTGTCAGCTACTGAAATCTCATTTCTTCTTTCGGGGCATCTCGACCCAGGAGATTGGGTTTTGCCCTACGAAGACGTGTCTCCCAGACGGCCTCTTCCAGCGTCTTCTTTTGATCTAGGCAGCAGTCTATACAAGCAGTCTAAGTGGCCGTTATCTGTCAGTTAAGTTTGACCGCCCAAAGACGGAGAATGTGTAGCCAGTGCTGTCTCTTGAACAGACCTATCGCGCACAGTGCCTTTCATCAGCACCACGGTTACCGCGCTGGGATCTGCATCCCTCAACTCAGCAGCCTTGGACCATGCCGCTCTTCAGCAGTCCATGTCCCATATTCTCCTGATAAAATATTCATTCATGCAGTGAGCTGTTTTCTAATCTATGCCTCCTTGCACCTGCTGCCGTCCACTTTAGCATATTTAACACAAAGCATCTTTAACACAAGGCGCGGAGCTTGCTGTGCCCACCCAAGCTGTAGAACATGAACTGGTGGGATCGTTGGTCAGACATGATTTGTAGCGCAACAGCGCCTTCTATCTTTGAACGAATGATGGACGCTGTTCAGCGGGTCATTAACAGGACTACCTACTGTTGCACCTGGAAGGTGTTTTTTTTCCTCTCTCAACATGATTTCGAACCCATCTTCAACAACTCACTTTTATTCCGTGTTCCGTAAGGCCGGCCTCGAACTGAACAAGTGTAAATGCCAATTTGCTTGACGTGCACACATCATTTTCTGACCATTGCTTGATTCCTGGAGTATGCGAACCAATTCCGCTAAAAGCGAAGCCGTCAAAGGCGTTCCTACTGTGCTGTCGTTCAATAGTATATGTAGGTTTACCGGCCTTTGCTCTTATTTCTGCTGTTTCATCTATGGTTTCGCTGCTACAGCTCGTCCTCTTACGGACCTTCCAAAGAACTATACTACCTTTAGTTCGGTCCCCGACGTGCAGGACGCGTTTCTGACACTTATCCGTATGCGCCGTATTCCGCATTTTTTAACGCGATGGCATTGGACTTGTCACTTGCGATCAACTGCTCGCCCCACCCCTGACATTGTTCACGTAGGCTTCCTTACCACGGTGATCATCCGTCGCTAGCTTACAGCCAGGATATACTACTGCCGCCGAGGGTCATGCAACAGGGGACGTAGAGGAACGCCTACGGCAAGAAAAGACAGACGAAGACGACGAAAATATCTCGCTCTTCTGGCCGCTTCTCGTAGCTATGTCGGCTGCAAATATTTTTATTCTTAGAAATGCGTTCACCCATGTACTTCCCGCAAGAATATTGCCTTAAGGATGAATGCAACTGTAACATAATTTCTCGCTTCGAATGGCCACGAATTAACTATACGGTCGAGTAAGCGCTGCTCTCGCGTATTGGCGACTACATCCAGCTTGTCAACCTACAGTCGAATAAAAATGACGATAACGGTCGAAAGCGTTTGAAATTTGCCCGTTTTTCATTGCAGGTCATTTTCCCGGGTGTAGCGCATTGTTATAAGAACTCATCCCTGTCTTAATTCCAAGTTCAGATAACTAGGGTGTAATTTGCCAACCACCTTCGTTTTCCGAGGGTGGTTGCCGCCAGTTGTTCTATCATCTATATTTGAACCGCGTTTTCATCCAAAGGGTCCCTAGACCAACGATAAAATGTCATGAAGAAACTACTTGCTCAACAGAGTACGCAAAATGCGTGTTCTATTATAGCGGCAAAAGTAATTTGAAAATGCATTTTTCCTTAAGAGCTGCTTGCCCTTAAAATAAAGAAAACAAAAATGTGTCTATTGCAGAAGCTCATGCCGTATGCACCTTTTTCAGGTTGAAGATACAGCCCGAAGAATAATGGATGCCTTCCGCGGGATGTTTCTAGAAAATTCATGGGCTGACAATGAGACAACGCTTATGTTGGTAGAGAAGGTACAGATTTTACTCCGTTCTGTTATTTACCAAGACACAATTTCGCTCATTTTGAAGAAAACAAGGCAACGTCACAAGCCGCTCAGTGTTTTCAGGTGATCTCACGTTTCCGGATTTTGTATTGTCAAATCTTCTCAAAATGACGAAGTTTTTAATATGGCCCCTATTCTGAAATTTTTGTTATCTTTACGACATCTTAACATCTGTTGCCTAAACTAAACAGAAGTGTATATTGAAGTACGAATGTTGCAAACACTTGGCAAGAATATGCCTTCGTTTTTTTTTTACTGCGAATAATTTTTTTTTCAAAACGTGCCGTGCTGCTGGTTCAGCAAAAGAACAACTGTCAAGAGAAAAAAACTGATTAATTACAGAAATGTGTTCCCGTTCCCAACAAACAAATATTTTACACTACGATATTCTAAACGTAGATTTAGTGCACTGGCACAGCATATTAAAGGTTCTAAAAATTATCATGCAGAAAGCTAGTGTTGTGCACCAATATGGACAGGGGCAGGAGTTTACGGTAAGAGGCGAACAATTAGAAGCAGCTAGGGCATCATGTAGCTCTCTCTTTATCCCTTTGCAGTCAGGAAAGAATAGCTGTATGCCGCTGCTATGAAACCATATTCCACTTAGAGGAGGTAATAAATTACCTGTCAGGAAGGGTGACAAGCAGGGAGACAGGATTTCTCCACTGCCAGTTACCTCTTGTTTACAGGACGTATGCTGAGCGCTTCCCTGGAAATATTTGGAACAAAAGCTACTGTAGAATACATGTCAAACCTGCTATTAGTATTAGGCTTGCTAAATCAGGGGTTCACAAAAAAGTACAATCGAGGGCTTAAACAGGCACAGCACATTAATGGTTCTAAAAATTATCATGCAGAAAGCTAGTGTTGTGCACCAATATGGGCAGGGGCAGGAGATTACGGTAAGAGGCGAACAATTAGAAGCAGCTAGGGCATCATGTAGCTCTCTCTTTATCCCTTTGCAGTCAGGAAAGAATAGCTGTATGCCGCTGCTATGAAACCATATTCCACTTAGAGGAGGTAATAAATTACCTGTCAGGAAGGGTGACAAGCAGGGAGACAGGATTTCTCCACTGCCAGTTACCTCTTGTTTACAGGACGTATGCTGAGCGCTTCCCTGGAAATATTTGGAACAAAAGCTACTGTAGAATACATGTCAAACCTGCTATTAGTATTAGGCTTGCTAAATCAGGGGTTCACAAAAAAGTACAATCGAGGGCTTAAACAGGCACAGCACATTAATGGTTCTAAAAATTATCATGCAGAAAGCTAGTGTTGTCCACCAATCTGGGCAGGGGCAGGAGTTTACGATAAGAGGCGAACAATTAGAAGCAGCTAGGGCATCATGTATAATGAGAAGGTAGTGGCTGCCAAAACGGATCACAAGACAGATATACAAAGCAGATTGAGAATGGTTCGGTGCGCAACTCGCAGGTACTCCCAGATCACGGAGGCTAATTTAACACTTGAACTTCAATTCAGAAAAAATCAGGGGGCTCTGGAAAAGAAAATGATTTCCGTAACGCTAGGAACGAAGAAGCGAGAAAATGAGATACGGTACAAACGCTAGATAAGGGACTCGCAGTCAAAATTACGAATAAATAAGCATTTGCAGGGCGTTTAACGCAAAAAGGAGATAACCGGTGGCCACAAGGGTAATGAACTGGCTTCCAAGAAAATGAAAGCATAGGATTATGATGCTGAAAGTGATTGCCAGATTAGATAAGAAGGTCTGCAGGCATAGCGCAGCCGCAGTTGTCACAAGACAGACTTAATTTCAGAAATAAGGGAGAGGCCATTGTCACGCATTGGGGATCAATTGGCTAATGATAAAGGGGATAACAATACAGCGGACTACTGGGTATAATTTTTCGAACTTTCGCAAATGTCCGCGACTAAGGAACTACACCACTTGACAGTGTTTCATCACCTGTCAATCTTGTGAGTGAAAGAGAGCACTGATATTTTGTTTGAAATTAAAGTTGGAACGTAATACATTTCTATAGTGCTCAATACTACGGCTTCTCTCCAAACATCAACAATTTCGCCAAACGTAACATTTATTTAAGTGCTAATATAATGAACACTGCTAGAAGATTTTCATCGCTGAAAAAAAAAGGACATAGTGATTAAAAAACAGAAAATTGGAACTAAATGTATAAAAAAAACCTCAAAAGCTTATCTTTAGGCAATTAGAACGTGTCGGCGGTAGGATACTGCCTATCCTGCGTTTCATTACTAATCGGTGTTATTTGTTGCAAATTTTGGCATTATGCTTTTCACGGTTATGGCAACAAAACTGGCTAAGATTTGGACCAGTGCAGTCAGGTTAAGCACGACCTTTTTTAATGAGAAAGACAAAAACGAAAACCGCCATCGATGGCCCAAAGCATTGTGTTGATGTAGACAAACGCGCAACTGGAATGTTTCGTCACATTTTTCTGTCGTTGTAAATGTTTGCCATTTCGCAGCTGAACAGCACCAGAGTAAACGTTGGATATCCGGATGGACTGCTGGATCCTTATTTTATCGAAAAGCTGTTCAAAGATGTGAGCGATTTATCCCAATAAGTTAAGCCTTATCCGTAGTTTTCTGCATACCGGAATGAATGCATATATTGCAGGTGCCACCGATTGAATTGAACAGCACCTTCGTGGAAATCTTCCACAATATGTCACACAGCTATTATATGAGGCAGTTGAAGAAACTGAACGAATCATTCAACCCGCAAAAAAAGTGAGTGGTGTTAAGTAGTTCTTTGGCCTGTGTCCATGCAGTGACGGAGCATACGCGCTGAGCTAATTAAAGGCAGGATTCTTTCAACTAAGAGTACGCAGGCAGGCGGATACGCACGGCAGAGAGCAAGAGTGTTATAGTGAATTGCAGTGCGTGATTGTACAGTTCCTGCAGCTCACGCTAAATAATTGTGTTCCGGTAGCGCTCTGTCATAATTCTCGCGTGGCACGCCAGCTGATTGTCCCCAAACTGTGCTGCGGGACAAAGCTGGCTGCAAAGGCAGTATTGAGTCTTTCCGCTGCAGCTGATGACCATAAGTGAAAATCTCACCTGAAAAATTACTTTGTACTGAATTAAACCCTTGGGTTCATTGCATTGTAAGACATAAGTGTGTAAAATATTCATTGCTACATTTTCTATTCACTTGAGTGCAAAACGAATAAAGGACACCATTTAGAAAACAGAAAAATGCCTCAATTGAAATTGTGCTGCAAGGACAGTGTAGGTGCACTAAGGCCAGAATTAAACGCGAACGCGCCTATGCTGTAGGTTTCTACTTTGCAGAGATATAGACTTTTAATACCGATTTATGATTTTAGAATTCGCTTAAAATATTTCCCAAAATCAAGAAGGCCAGCTGGAAAATTCAGTTGGAACTCTGTGGTAAAATATTTTCTCTTCCGACGCGCTGTTCACGTTTCAATCCTCTATGAATGTACAGGTTTTCGCTTATTTCTTTCACGCTTTATCTGATTTCTTCTTACACGTTGGCTGTATTCCTAAAGCCCAAACAAAAGAAGCAAGACCGAATTGCTGCTGCTAGCGTATGAGAACTCCCTTTCATACGCTTGTATTCATAAACGTTTTTCGCTTTTTTTTCTGGCATGGACAGCTGGACTAGCCGCGCTTCTGCTGTAAAGTCATTTTATTCCGCTCAAGACAACACTCTAGGTGAGTAATCTTTCAAATCTTTATTCTGCGAGTCCTTTATAACAAGGATTCAGCTCAACTTTCTAATGGTGTATATGTAAAAGAGAATCATTTTACTTCCCGTTATAAAGAATCGGAATATATGTGCGTGCGTGCATACGCGCGCGCTTGTGTGTGTGTGTGTGCGTGTGCGTGTGCGTGCGTGTGTGCGTGTGCGTGTGCGTGCGTGTGCGCGCGTGCGTGTGTGTGCGCGTGCGTGTGTGCGTGTGCGCGTGCGTGTGTGCGTGTGCGCCTGCGTGTGCGTGCGTGCGTGCGTGCGTGCGTGTGTGCGTGCGTGTGTGCGTGCGTGCGTGTGTGCGTGCGTGTGTGTGTGCGTGCGTGTGTGCGTGCGTGCGTGTGTGCGTGCGTGTGTGCGTGTGTGCGTGTGTGCGTGCGTGTGTGCGTGCGTGTGTGCGTGCGTGTGTGCGTGCGTGTGTGCGTGCGTGTTTAGGTTTACAGGGGTTTAACGTCCCAAAGCAACTCAGGCTATGAGGGACGCCGTAGTGAAGGGCTCCGGAGATTTCGACCACCTGGGGTTCTTTAACGTGCGCTGACATCGCACAGTACACGGGCCTCTAGAATTTTGCCTCCATCGAAATTCGACCGCCGCGGCCGGGATCGAACCCGCGCCTTTCGGGCCAGCAGCCGAGCGCCGTAACCACTCAGCCACCGCTGCGGCTGTGTGTGAGTGTGTGTGTGTCTGTGTGTGTGTGCGTCTGTGTGTGTGTGCGCGCGCGTTCGTGCGGTACTGACCACGCAGAAATGAACATGTTTGTTGTGAGAGTGTAATTATGCGCTGCAGGTTTTACAGCCGCGAATTTTCCTGAAATGTGTGATTGACTTTTATTCTTTACCCTCTGCATTTTCCGCTGGTGGTATTTCGTCAACGCTTCAGGAGATGAGGCGGTGCTTAACATTCTTGCGCCTAATGTAAGGTGTCTGCTGTAGCATCATTTTAATACTAACAATCCACCTTACGCTTGCAGAGGTTCCCTGGGGCCTCCTTCAACCTCCTGTATACCAGTATGGGCTTCCTCGGTAAGTTTTGTAATGCACCTAAGCCTGCCCTCAAAAAATGCGCCACTCTTTGAATTTCATCGTGCACAACCACCCCCCTTCCTAAGCGAAGGTGACCTCCCAAGTGACAATTATTCGGCCTGCATTTATTCTGAAGACTGACACGTACCTTCTTCTGTTCAAGGCGATGCCTGGGAAGAACGCAGAATTATATGGCCGCTAGTCTTATATCACTGAGGGCAAAAAATTCATTGTGCCTTCACAATAAGAACATTGCCAGTTTAGTTTTAGTCGGGACTCTGTAATATTTTATTTCACAAGTTATCACAGGAAAAATTAAAAGCGGGAAGCAATCTTGCTTATTACTCGAATACTACCATTTCAGGAAACTTGAGCGCCTAAAAGGGATAGCAGGTGACGCAAATACCAGCTACCATACTCGAAGATTGAGGCGACCGTGATGGCTGAGAATCTTTTCAGCGCTATATTCCAACGCCATTGCGAACAATATAAGCACGCTGCGTAGAGAGTTGCGATATCGCAAATATACATATAATATAGTTTTATCAGAATAATGATTTTGACCCACATAACTGGCGCTTCTTATAAACAAAGCGTAATAACAGTGGCGTTTGTGGTAAAAGATAAATCAAAGTTTAGAAGTAACCACAAGAATTGTGGCGCAGTGAATATCCTCAGAAATTAGTGTCGCATTCCTCCTTACAACGTAACTTGTAACGTCTTCGGGCAACATAGCTGTAACGCTGTCGGGCAATGCGGGGTAATTATAGAATAAAAAATAAAGAAATACAGCAAAGCAGAGCCCGTCATTACGTGGGACATTCCGCACGGCATTCTGGCTACAAACGGAGTGGGTCGCACATGCTGTGCAATTTTTAGCTTTTCTCTTGTTTACAATAAGTACGGTACCTATTCTGGAGCTGATGTGAAAAGCATGCGCGTCCATGTAAGCGGTTTTCAGCGAGGTGGCCGAAGACTCGTGACTCGAGGTGTAATTGAAATGTTTTTATATGTACGTTTTGGCTGTTGTTCTTGGGTAATTGAAATGTTTTTATATGTACGTTTTGGCTGTTGTTCTTGGGCACGAGCTGTCTGCTCTCAGAAGCTCTGCCAAGGACCCAAAACTGCTCGACAAATATCTCACCATCGCCATCAGCCTAACTACGCAAACATCCGGACAAAGGCCTCTCTTATATCCGTGCACATAAACCTGTCCTATTCGAGCTTCAAGGGCAGAAACGTGGAGATTAACGAAAAGGGTTCAGCTCGAGTTCAGGACAACGCAACCACCAATGGAAATAAAAATGATCGGTGTAACGTTAGGAGACCGGAAGCGGGCAGAGTGGGTGAGGGAACTAACGCGCGTTAGACATCCTAGCCGAAATCAATAGGAAAAGATATGCTTGGGCAGGGCATGTACTGCGAAGGCAAGATAACCGCTGGTTCTTTAGGGTAACGGAGTGGATTTCAAGAGGAGGCATGCGTAGCAGGGGGCGGCAGAAGAGTAATAGGTGGGCGGATCAGATTACAAAGTTTGCGGGCATACGGTGGGCGCAGCTGGCAAAATACAGGGATAATTCGAGAGACATGTGAGGGGCCTTTGCCCTACAGTCGGCGTGGTCAGGCTGATGATGATGAAGATTCCGGCTGCGGCCAACGTATCTCCACAAACATCCTGCTGTCTCCCCTTCTGCCCTTGCCCTCTCTTGTATCCACTCTGTTATCTTTAGTGAGCATTGAATATCTCTCCTCACTAATTGACCTGTCCGAGACGACTCATTTTTCTATATTACGACAAGGGTGTAATGAACTCGAGTTTTTTGCCTGACCGATTCGGATCTTATCTTGTCAGTTAACGTTGCAGCTATGAATATTTCCTTCCGTAGCCCTTTTATTTAGCCTTCATCTTTTTACCGCTTCTAAAATCCCTCATAAATATACGTAAATGAGTGCACAAGAATCCCGCTGACAGCATATTTGTCTGCAGGTAAGGAGAAATGTGCGGCACTCGCCGTTTTCACTGCACTGGGGTGTTCTCCGTTATGAAAAACGAGGCGGTGAAGAATTATTTTTTTTATTTTTCAAGCCAATCAGCAATTCTACGAATCAAAGGAGCGTCAAGGAAAATTTGTTGCCCTGAGGCTTAAAACCACTCCGCTAATTGCACTTTCAGGCTTCCCAGCTGAACTTTCCTAGTTATTGACTTACAGCAGCATTTTCATTATTTCCTGCCACTTTGCCGATGAAAGTCACATTTGAAATATGTTAACATTACCTCAAATATTCTGCCTTGACAGATCGTGACGCTCTATTGACATGGCTTTATCATAGCGCTGCCTTCAGGTCTTGACTGTTTTTTTGTAATTTGTGTCATAACCAGGGAGGTGGCGCTCTATTTTCTCACGTTGATGGAAATGGAGGCTCATGGGATTCCTTTGGAACCCGGTCGGTCGGCAGCGGCCGCACGTACGAATGGCCTCTACCACCTGAGTGGCGCAAGCAGGCAAGCCTCTGTTGTGTACTCGGCTGCTAGTGATGGCTCATCAACCGACGATGGATTCGTACTGGTCGTTTTCAATCAAGGCATGCGACGGCTGTGCCGACGTAAAGACTCATCCTAATCAACTACGCCTACTGCCATCACGGCGCTAGTTCACTCGGCAGATATCATCTTTTTTTGCTCCAGAGATCGCAAACAACAACCTCTCTCAACCTTCTGAAAAGGCAAGCCACGTCTATGTTCCTTCAAAGCCTCCTCTCTGTAGATTTCGGAGACGTAATAGTGAACCTCTACAGAAACGTAATCACCATTGATGCCTTAGAGCGCAGCGCAGTGGAACGTTTGATCGATGTGATCAAACTCTGCGACACTGGCATGCGATCCCATGCCCTACAAGACAGCGGCACTACGGCTGGCGTCATTTACAATGCCGACATGGTTATTTCTGACACCGATCTATTTTAATTAAGCCAACGTCCAACAGCATTTCAATACAGCAAGTTCAATGCCTCTGTAGAACTAAATGCATCAATACGACGTTGAAGAGCGACTGCATACAGTCGTAAGTGAAATTTGGGAATTTTCGGCAGCCGGTCCGGCCTTTCGTGCCCAAGCCACTTCAGTGACGGAAGTGCATGAGAATTAGGCATGCGAATGGCGTCTGCAATTCGTTGTGTGCCCTCGATGCTCCGATTCACATAGCGTCGACATTTGCCGTTCGATTGCCTTCAAGCGCACCGTCTGCTGTGGGCCTCACGATTCCTCCTCGAAAGACGACCCTCACATAAAGAAGGAAGAGGCAGTGCTGAAGCAAATGGTGCGCATCAGTTACGCATAGAAAGGCTGCTGCTATGGTGCGACGACATCGTTAACGCCACGTCGCCCGTTGAAGGTCCTGTAAGGAAGCAGCTACTTTCGGCAGGGAGGCCTCGAGCACTCCTGCATCTTTTTCTCCTCCTCCACTTCGTGCTAGACCAAGAGAGCACGACGGGTTGTGAAGCTGGACGGGCTGCTCCAGACGTTACCTCGGCTCACTATCAAAACCTTGCAGGTCCACGAGGTCAGGAAAGTTGTCGCGATCGCTATGTCTTGCACCTACAGCCGACCCAGAAAAAGGACAATATCTGTATCATGGCCAACAACTACGAATGATTGCAGTGATCTCATTCGTAATGAATGCCATGCGAATTAGTATAGCCTGAGCATGCCTGTAGCACACAATGCGCTACAAGTTGTGGAAGTGTCAACTGCAGTTCTCGTTTTTCCACAGTAGCAAGAGCAATGGTTCCCCCAGCGTCATTAACACACGGAGAACTCATGGAAGCCTCCTTTTTTTTAAATGAAATGCCCGCGGACTCCAGTCCCGAATTTCTGATATTTGGCAATGTGTCTACGTCAATCATTTTCCCATCCTTGTTATTTCTGAGCCGAATCTGTCAATGATCTTTCGCTGTCAGGCTACGAGCCGTTTGCATCGCTCACGCACGGAGGAGACAGCAAAGTTGATTCGGCAGAAACTTACACATGCGGTTCCCTGTATTAAGGTCAACCAGTACGTTTGCCTAAAAGTGAAGAAGCATTCCCACATTACGCTTGTCGGTGCGTAATTGTCGCCCTCAAGTTGGTTTGACATCGTTCAACTGAGTGAATTGGTGGCGGTTACACCTGGCCATTTGATCACCATAGGTAAATTTAACGCTCAGCACACCGTGTGAGGAAGTGTTTTAATGAACCTTAGTTTAAGCAGGCTTGTGTTCTTCGCTGCTGTCCATAATATTCAGTGCCTGATTGTCGGCGCCCAGACCTATATTTGACGGGCGACTTACAGCAGCTGCCTTGGCTTGGCTTTCGTTCCGCGATGATTTATCTGCAGCGTCCGATTATTTGCGGATATTGAAACACACGCCAGGGTTTCTACCCTGCCTCTGATATCTGATCATTAATGGCTTTTCCACGTCCACCTCTGCCACACATGGAACGCTTCGAGTACTCAGCTCCTAAAACAATTACGGAAAATGCTTGCAAAGAAATCGTCCCCGCATGTTTGAAAGAGAAAACTAAGAAGGCCATGGGAAACGGGACATGCTTCTTCACCACGGTACGAGAGAACATAGATATTCATGAGGAATTACTGCGCCTACTACCGCGCTGACGTAGTGAAAAGCTTAGATGCCGACGGATAAAGTCGGGTTTTGACATCAGAGATTCGAGACCCATGCAAAAAATTTCAGTGCAGAATTCAATCCCTTCAGGCACAACGTTTTAGGCATTTTCTGAAACTATTCATCTATGAAAGCCTTTGTTACGCATCTGGAATATGGTTAGCGGTTTTCTACATACCCTCAGCAGCTCCACCCATTTAACTCCCTCGCACTTTAGAAAAGACATAGCGAGGTCAAGGTAGCCGAATATTTAGGCGTTAGGGTAGCAGGCCGAACGACCCCATCCGCAACGCAGATGGACCTTCCCTTTTTTGTGGAGGAACTTGACGCTGCTCTGATTCGACACAGGCGGTCATCGCCGGCTCAAGACGGCGTAACGTACACTGCACGTGCAAACCTTGGACAAGAAGCTACACGCGTTCTTTTAGAACATTGATACAAAATATTGAGTGGGGGCACAGTTCCAGGCGAGTAGAAGTCTGGTCATCTAGTTCTGCTCCTGAACCCATTAAAATCGCCTAATAACGACGATCATGATTATGGTGTAGTGATTGAAAATTTATTCCAACCATGACCTTTCGTGAGCCCTTCTCTAAAACTAATGCTGTCGCATACGCATGCTCATTTTTCTTCATTCTTGCAATGCAATATTCTGTCACTGCCTCCGTCTGTGCGAGTTGAAGGCTGATGTCATGGTTTGGTGACATTAGATCAAAGGTTAAATCTCGACACATGACTATCAAGTCTCCCGCAGCTTCGAAGAACCGTCAGAACTTAAGGTCGTCAATGATGAGATCCAAACGAATAGTTCTAGTCATTGCATTAGAAGTAGGTTTTGAGTTCGACTCCCGCCTTAGTCGGTGACCTTAAGCACAACTTGGCAGCGTCGTCTTGGTAAGGTTCAGTTGCAGTTTCATGGCGTCATTTGACTGCGTAAGACTGGCCTTCTTTATCCGCAGTTTCACAATGACTTTAAAATTATTTCCCCTTCCGCGAGCGACCTCTAAACACTAAAGCTTGCTCCTTTTGCATTACGATAGGAAGCTTGTTGACAATAATCAGAGGGCCACTTCACAGCAGGGACCTAATGGTGTGAAATGGGCGTCGGTCGGTCACAGAGAGTGGACAAGATCAAAGGTTACGTATTCAGCTCTGCAGAGGAAATTTCCCATCAGCCGCATTCGTTTACGAATTGATGTTATTGATGGGCCTCGAAGAAGAAACTGCGAAGAAAATTCTGTGTAGGAGCAAAATGTCAAAGCACACACGCCAGCCTAATCGCGCTCATAGCAGGCGGGCATGGTGTTATTTTCCTTGATTGCGAATTCCTTTGGCCTGCGTGTGCCTTTACGTTGAGGGGTGTGGCTGTCAGGAAAGGTTGTTCTTGCACGCAGGGTGGACGCGAGTAAGGACACAGTATGTACAGCCGGTATCTACAGCTACGAGGTGCAGCGGCCGACGTCTTCGTCTATGATTCCTGCGTTGTACTTGTCCCTGATGGAGGGCTAATCCCATCTTTCCTTCTTTATGGAAGACTACCTCTTTTGTACCTGCTTGAGGCCGACGTGATCACAACTCTCGATTCAGCTCATAGCCTAATACATAGCCAATGTCAACCCTTCGGTTATTGCATTTCGCAGCTTGACTCTCCAGCTTATATCCCGACAGCATCTGTACCGCCCTATAGCCAGAAGCGGGTTGGTCTGTAACTTTGTCGAAATCGTGAACGCTTCTGTGGTAAAAGTGCCGAAATAATGTAAAGCGCTGTAATTGTCATATGTGTCTCCTCTCTTGTCATTTGGCTCTGTTTTTGAGCTCTTTTCCTTAGATTATGCCACACTTCCAGCTGAGGTTTTGTTTTGACAATCCACCTCATCGATTCGTGTTTTTTGCTGTGGCAGTTCCGCAATCAGGCTCCCTAACTTTTTCTAGTTTGAAGTTCAGTGCAACAAGTGGACATAGCGGTGTCCGTCAGGTGAGCCGCTTGTACAAAATATAGAACACTCTGGAACTCCTTTTATTAATCGCCAGCCTGCTTACGGAACAACGACCATAAATGTTCTATTGGCTGGATTAAGCACGCGTGCTCCACTTTATTGTCTTCAATACGATAATGCTTCAATACAACCAACATGACTACTCGAAGTTGATTTTTTTTTGCCGTACATTGAGCACCCGGCTAAGCGCGGCACTTTGAGCTGATTATTGCGGAGACTAAAATCGGGGAAGAGAGCCGACAGTACTCAGCCATAGATCACGACGCTGTTCTTTGTCAGTGTGGAGGAAACATGATACGAAAAATACAGAAAACCACATTCGTCACACACCAGCATCACGGCGTCAGGATGCTGGAGGATAAATAGGACCGCCGGACAAGCACACAGCAACATGGCGTAGTCGAGCTGACTATTAGACTACCAGAAACATCTAGTACTGCAAACCCAAGCACCGGCGGCACAGACGACCTGCTGGGACTTTGAGAAATGATAGCCAACACAAGCCAAATTTTCCGTTTTAATACTACAAGACCTCCCCAACAAGTAAGCGTAGAATTTTGTTAGCGCCCAAAGAAGTCAGAGGTACTCCCCTTCACTAATTAAACATTTACGCTTGGGAGAAGATAGCTGGCGGCTGACATAGGCAGTCACACGGTGGAGGTTGCCGTGGCGCTAAGGATGTACGGCACCGAACATTAGCGGATGCTTAAGTAATGCCCAGCCTTGCTAACCACAGCTCATGGAGCCCGAGAATGCGGGACGGCGATGAAGACGAAGATATCCAGATCGCTGCGCGAGGTAATGACGGAGCAATAAAAAATAGCAGGCATTGCTAAGCATTAAATATTACGCGAAAGCAGTTTCGTGTAGGTGAAAACCACCGAAATTTCGCGATTTGCAATTTGCTTGATTAGTAATTTGTGAATGCGCGCTGCTTGCGTTTGCATTTCCATCGTTTTGTTAGGAACGCGGCACTGGCGGTCGGCGTTCATTGGGTTCATTAGTGTTAGCGTAGACACCGTTAATTTTGATGAAGCGGGGGCATTTAAACGAGTCTACAACGTTGTCAATTTAAACGCCAATGACCCAAATAAACAGCCGGCGGTCTATTGCTCCGCTGCCGCGTTTCTGCAAGAACGCCAACACAAACGCAAGCTGCGCACATCTTTCACTACCGCCACGTTGTTCAAAGCGCTACGTGGCGGTCATGCACGTTTTCTTTCCTTTCGTTACTTTTGCGCAAAGATGGATTGTCATGAAGGCGCCGACATGCAGTTCACAGTGCCAGAGTGTGTCAATTGAACACGAGGCGTTGTCAGCGCCGGCGATAGCGTCGTACTCCCGTGAAGTGGTCATCGAAGCTCACCTGTTCGCGCCGCCGCAGGTTTGAAACCCAGCCGGGGCTATATTTATATCATTTCTGCAGTTATCTTAGAGACTTCAGACAAGTATTTCTTCCACACTGCGAGCCTTTTCCACCGACACAACGTTATTCCAATGAACTCTATGTATAATTAAAGGCTGTGTCTTAAATATAAACTCGCCATAATGAAAAATGATGACTCCTTACTTACACTTGCTGGGTTAGAGCAAAGCACAACTGTGTATGATACCCGCGCAGCAGAGCTTTGGAATGTTAAGAAATGCCGCACAAACTATGGTAAACAACTGTTGCAGCATACTTTACCGACACTTCTGAACCAGTTGTACTGCCACAAGAATCTTGATGTCTCCAATATTTCTCTGAAAGAATTGCCCCAATTGTTCCTGTAGTTCTTTTTTCTTGCTATTACCATTTTGAGTGGATGCGTCAATTTTGCTGTCCCTTATTTTCTCCTCTCTCCGTTTGCCTTTATAGGCTCTTGGACCTAAAGTAGTTCTTTTTTCCTTTACATGCAGAATGTACTGAGTACTGAACGTACATGTGTCGTTCTATGTACTGAACATACGTGTTTTTTTTCTTTCCTTACATTTTGTTTGATGTCCTTTTCTGCCGCCGTCAATGCTGCACTCTAAGAGGAAGCCAGGACCTTTCAAGCTGTCTATACAGCTTTTTTCCTGGCTTTCCTCGGAACACCTAGTTGCGGAAATAAACCCTCAAACCTTCAAACCTTCAAAGCTCTGGTTTTCCGTGATTATTAGTGTAAAAAAGGACACAATGTTTTCGTAAATTCTATTAACGTTGGAAAGCAGAGTTCTATGAACGTTGGCTTGTCTTGCTACTTTACTGTTGGCTTTCTAATGTTGGCTAACTTTGCTGTTTTTCAAGTCATGTTATCATGAATCATTGTGTATGCATGTTTTATCGGAATGAAACACACATGTTTGTTTCCCCCTCAAATTATGACGCCGCGGATGCTATGTCGCCATGTCCGTGCTCTGGCACAAGCTCAACCTCAGCGAAAAAACGCTGTGCTAAAAATGCATTTCGAACATAACGTAATGCTTTCATATTAATTTTGTGTTTTTTCTCCATATACTTAACCTGCAAAACAAATGCTTTCTATGTATGCTAGGAGCAAGATTTTGAACATTCTTTGAAATATGTAAAAAATACTACTTTTGAAGGTGAGTGTGTTTATTAGAGATTTAAATATACCAAAAATATGCAATAAATACATTATTGAATACAAAATATGCCTCAATTACACTCTAAATATCATGGCGTATATTCCACATGCATCGCAAACAAACCCACAAACATCGCAAGATCCTGCTCGGGATTGACACATCGAAAGAATGGTTGCGCACTAATAGTGATTTCGGACAAAAGAGCCAGCAATTGAGTAGTGGTCACGATCACCGGCAAGCGGAAGGTATCTGTTCGGCTCGGTGCGGGTACGAATCCCGATCGCGGCTTTAAGGTTTGTATTTAATCATTACGTACCGTGCGACACCATTCCACGCAAAATGCATCACTGAGCTCCTTATGGTATCACATGATAACATGGTGACTTGGTTCGGTTCCTGCATGTACAGAATAGTTTAAATGGGGCCAGGATAGATGTAGCGGGCATTACAGCAGTGAGTGCTGTGTGGGCGCGAGCTTTATCGATGATTAGTCAGAAAAATGCGTCCTTCATTATGAGGGTGCGGACGGTTTAAGCTGTACACGTGAAGTGCTGGTGAACGCTGAAAATAAAGACAGATCCTCAGTAAATGGCGGACTTGAAATGGTTCACTTGTGGAACATAGTGTTAGCCTCCTCGGGAGGATGGCGCTAACTTTACTTGGATAGGGCTTTACACGAGTAGCACTTAAAAAGTGAGCGAGGTCCTTGACAGGGCGCCGACCAAACCTGCGTTTCTTGTTCTGCTGAAGGCCTGCGCAGCGGGAAATGGCAAGGATCGCTTGAGGATAATGGAGATGCCAGTGCAGGATTTCTTGAGAATCGTTTGTATACAGCAATTTCACATTGTTCTGAACGCGCCCCGCTTGAAGAAAAACAGCTGGCAACATTCAGATAAGTAAGAAAGCCAATGATTTTAGGAATTATTAGACAAATTTTTATTATTTGAATTACAAGCTGTTTCATTACCAGTTTCGTTACCTGATGGTGCAAGGCTCGTGCGACATATGGGGATTGTGTTGGCCACCTAAGAATGAATTATAAAAAGAAAGTTGAATACAACACTTTCAGCGAAGAATATTGTTAGCCTTTTGTATTGAAAGTTTTCTGAACTTAATTTTGCAGTATCTTTTAAAGTTACTTCAGGAGGTTTAAGTAGAAGTCATAAAACCTATTGCACTATACTAACTTGCTCTATGTCCAATGTCGCGCATACATATACGAAGCTGTGCCTTATTTTATTAAACCAGAACTTCGCTGTCAATTATTATGACGTAGTCAACTGGGTCGCAATCATACCTTTCGCCAGCGCAATCTTCGATAAAGAGCGGCCAATTTGTACCAGCTGAAACCCGCTATACGCTTAGTAACCAGCATTATTTCACACTCGGTTGCACTCATTTTAGATAATAATGCGAGTGTTCACAGCTTGTTACTTTTACCTTCCTGAAATACTTAAGCACAAGAAATTTTATGAAACTCTTTTTTCTCAATAAGCGACCCACTACTATTCACCTGCATGTAAAATCCACTTCAGGACACTGCTTTATTTTTTTGCTCTTGGAGCACTGTTTTACTAAATGTTTCAAAAACAGTTTCCTACAAATTGGTTGAGAGAATTTATATAAATTTGTATTTCAAATAAATAAGCAAGTAAAATCCAACCTCAATTCTTTCCGAACTTTTCTGTACCCGAAGTAGAAGGAGATAGAAAAAATTTGGTTTTTAAGCCACCCATAATCAGCCATTAGCAACGGAACTAAACTATATGATTTTATTTCTTGCAGTTCATTCAGCCTTGGGGCAATTGGAGCAAACATTGCCCAGGAATTAGCACAAGCCTTCGGTAAAAAAGGTGAATATTTAAAGCACAATTCATGCGATATGTAGGACCCAAAAAAAACTTTTTTGAAGAAATCAATTTAAATATAAAGGAAATCACATTCGGTGAAGGGTTCAGTTGAACATTTCAAGAAGTCGGTATATTAAGCAAAGATACTGATTGGAAATGACCAAAGTGCATATTTTCCAAATCATACAGCAACATGCACTAAATAGTAATACTGAAGCGGTTTGAAGTTCGATCTTGGTACCGCGAAACTTCTATGTTTACCACAAGATCCCATAAAGCTTCGAATATTCGTATGAAAAGCCACCGGCATACCTATTATACAGTATCCAAAAATAATTGAACGTAACAAAAATTTAGACTGGTGTTTTTTTAACGTCAAGATAAAAACATTCCCAAAACTGACGCGTGGACTGTATTTGTGTATCCCGCTACCGCTCGTAATCATAATAGGACGTGAAAGCAATCATACGCATTTTCTACTCGGCTGAACGCGCAACTCGAAACTATATATAATGAATTAATTAGTTCTGTTATGACATAATAGTATTCTTAAACGTCCTGTTCTAAAATTTCTTATTTGTTGCGAGTTTTTGCATTAATAAAATTGAACCAACTAGCCTAGCTAAGGCAGTAAACAGATGTGTTTTTCGATGATTAGAAGAGCTACATAAAGAGCTTTGGCAGCTATCGCCAATTACAGTGCATCGGTAGCAGGTTTTCGGAAGTCCTCACTGAGCATATGTTTCTGTGGCTTGCAGTTACGCTCAGAGATTAGTTTCACTAATATTCGCATATTTAATGAACGACAAAAGGCCCCATTTAGCGTACTTCGACATGATTTGATTGAATAGCTAGTTTTGGCACCTTGGCTCAACGTTCAGTCGTTATTACTCTTTGTCAAATTACTACCATTTTGCGCCTTTTCTGAAATTTCATTAGTAAATTTTCGTGATAATTTATTTTCCGATTTGTAATGTCGAATTGCCATATAAATGTGATAATTACAATATGTGAGCCACCGCACTTTCAAATTTGTGAATGCTTGTATAATAAAGAGAGTTAATGTAATGTTGAGATGTCAGGTTCTGTAGAGTGTCAAGATAACCTGTATGCATATCTCAACTTTTTTTGAAGGATTTTTTAATAGACTGGGCGAAGAATACAAAGATTCATTAAGGAACCGTACACTGCATGAGTTTGAAAATAAAACTCAGTGCTTCGTAGGACAATATGGAAAAATATTTGTTAAGCTACCATGGGTAAGAACGTCATTTTTATTCCTGCGACGAGTGCTCAGTTCCTTTTTAGTTCTTTTCTAAAATTAAGGCAACATCAGCACTTGCTGCCACATAGGCAACCTTAATTCTACATCTTCTAACTTACATACCTGTATTCGTGTGTTTTAAGGGTGACTTTTGGGTGACATTAGTCTTCAGGAAGGCACATCTGGTATTCATGCCGTTCACGGCAATGATGTCTTTAAGCATATTTAACACTGTATCTCGAGGATTGTTACAATTGAAATTTTGATGAATGTACTCTCCTAGGATCAATATTTTGATTCTCTGGTGAATATGCAAACGAACCCAGTAGAGACACAGGAATTGAATAAAGAAAAGTCATTATGCAATGCCCTTAGCCACTTGGCGAAAAAGTTCAGTAACATTTTTGTTTGAGTTTGTATATGTCCTAACGACCACACAAGCGAAGCACGACGGCATTGTGGAGTCCATAAAATATTTTTGAAACAGCGAGTGCATAGCATATCAGAATAACATTTAGAAGAGGAAGCAACTGACATCCTCACTAGAAGAGCATCGTGGCGCGTCAAGTTACCTTTTTGGCGATCTATGCAACCAATAAAAGACTCAGACGGCCTCTTTGAAGTACTGCCTTCAATGAAGGATGAATATAAGCAGTTAGGCGCGAAAATAATTCGCGAAATGGAACGTGGAACTAGCGGCACTTAGCGTACTGCACTGTATCCTGGCAGTGCCAGTCAGATTCTACTGGTTGGTAGTGCTAGCTAGCAAGAAACTAAGGGCAAGTGTAGTCTGACTGAAGAGAGGGCTCTAAGTGCCCCTTCTCAATTCCTCCAGTAATGCACTCGCGGCCACATAATTGTGACAACCACTATTTCTTTACCGGTATCTGCGTGTTTTAAATATAATGTTTGAACTTTAAACAGCAAGAACAACCTGGCTCAGTCCCCTAACCCGTTCTCGACTTAAAGGTCGTCCTTGGCCGTCAGAGCCAGAGCTTTTGAAACCACTATTAACTCTTGCGGCTTTTCCTGCTACTATCCTCAGTACTGTGATGTGGAGTCACTGTGCAAAAAAAAACAGTGAGCTGCGATTTCACCACTGCTTAACCTGGTTATAGAGCGAAAGCTGTAGTGTAACGCAAGGGTGGAACCAGTGAAACAGGCGCAGGACAACAGCAAAGAGGCGCACACACAACACCGCTGGTGTTGTGTGCTGTGCCTACTTGTTCTTGTCGTGCGTCTGTTTCGCTGGTTCCACTATTTCGCATTATGAACAAACTAGCCCAGTAATTTACTCAATTGAATTGAAGATAATGACGCAAAGATTTATAACGTTTATTGGTTCATGATCAATGTCACCAGCATGCCGCCTTATCATTTTCTCTGTGATTCAAGATGCGACCATATTTCTCTTATATGAGCGCTGCTAGGCGGACCGATTCTACATTGTTCCATACTGTAGTGGTTGCTTTGCACGCCGTAAGTTCGTAGCTGGGTCATTCCATGCCACATCTACTAGAGTTTGAGCTTGGCCTCCTTCGATCTATTCGATAAAATTTGTGGCTATTTATTGAACCCGCTAAAGTAATTACCCTTAAAACTCTGGCAAAAAAAAAACTGCTGGTCATGCGACAGTCCTTCGGATTTCTCGGAGCAGTGCAAAAGTCGGTGTCACTAAAAAATTTACAAAAAATAATAATTTACTACTGCGCTCGATCGAAACTTTCTTTACAGATGATGAATATGCATTGTAGGTTTTAATCGCGCACCCAAAAAATTGGCAGCGCGAAGTTTTTGTGTTGCTTTATGTGACTATTTTCCCCAAAAAATACCATTTCTGCAATTTTTGTTCGAACCCGTCCGCGGCGGCTGCGTTTTTATGGAGGAAAAACGATAAGGCGCCCGTGTGCTGTGCGATGTAGTGCACGTTAAAGATCCCCAGGTGGTCGAAATTATTGCGGAGCCCTCCACTACGGCACCTCTTCTTCATTTCTTCTTTCACTCCCTCCTTTATCCCTTCCTTGACGGCACGGTTCAGGTGTCCAACGATATCTGAGACAGATACTGCGCCATTTCCTTTCCCCCCAAAACCAATTATTATTAATATTATTTACTCTTTCGCGAAATTGGCGAGCAACATCACGTTTCGCCGTTTCTCTGTAATATGTACTACCTCATTATATTGTGTAAAGTATGATAAAACGCAGCATATTTCAGAAAAAGATGTCGAACCTGAAAGCATGTGTGCTATGAAGCGCTTTCGGGCCTAAATTTTGTAGAGGCGTTCCCAGTAAAAATATACATTGCAGCTGAATCTATAGCTACTTGCATTGAAATTTTGGACACTGTTTTTTTGTGGGAGCCGTTTTTATTTTATGTTAGAAGAAACTTTTGAACTTCAGCGCTGCTCCTCGAGCCATGGTTGCCCCGTGCTGCCGCTGTACTGCAGAACACGGCCGTGGGGTCGCTCATATTTCTGTGTTGGGCCACGATCAAACCCGCTTCCTTAGGGTCAGCAGCGGTGCACCATAACCACTCAGCCAAAGCGGCGACTAGTAGCTAGAAAAAAGATGTTCTGGCTTATATCTCGATAAGTTATTAAAAGTATCGGCATCTTAAATTGTAATTAGCGCCACTGCTCTAGGTTTTTAACATTTTTTTTATCAATCCTGATGTGGTGCTAGTGGTGTCATGCATTCTTGATAACGCGAGGCGATTCAAAGTTGAAGCGGTAGTAACGGATGCTAATGAAAATGCACAGTTCTGTAGCCAAGGCTCTTCGAATCATGGTATGTGCCAGCGGCATACGTGCACCATTGTACGTCGCATCGCGAGGAGCATGGCCTCATGCAATTCCAGTTTAACGCATGGCTGAATTTCTGCTTTTATCCGGAGGATAACTGAAATATGGTCGAAATATGGTTTAAAATGAACATAACCCAACCAGCCCTACTTTCCATCCTACTACAGCAAGTTTCGGTATTGCCTTCATAACCACTGCCGAAGTCACGAAGTAGTTGATGCATTGCACACAGCGCGCCGCCTACTGAAGCCACCCTGCTCCCGCTAGCACAACACCGCTTTTGCGCTGCCTAGCCATCGGCCCATGTAGCAGTGGTGAAGAGAGAATTTAGTTTCCCTACGTCATGCGCACTCAGCCTCTACGGCTAAGCCGTCGCGACACTAGTCAAGGCGTCGTGGACCGATTTTGACTTTCCAGCCGGCCAACACATATGCGTCCGCTGACGACACAGAGGCCCCTGGAGCACTCTTATCTCTTTTTACTGTTTGCTGCAGCGCTCTTGCCAGGCAGCGTATGACTCTCGGGAACCGGCAAAAGCATGCCGAGCACTGCCGTGGCGGTACGGGGAAACCCTGGCTCGCGGTGCACCGCTATATTCAATTTTTTTCTTTCCTAAACAAAAAAGCCTGCGATAAAAATCGCTGACCTAAATTTCTATGCAACTAGCTATCAATTCAGCTAAATCTTATATTTTTACTAGGAACGCCCCTCTACAAAATTTATGCCCGGAAACGCTGCACAGGACACTTTTTAATTCCTCGCCATTTTTAAATGAAATATACTGCCTTGTATCATACTTTAAACCATTTAATTGAATAGCACATATTATAGAGAAGCGGCGAAACATGTGATGTTGCTTGCCAATGCAGCGGAAGAGTTTTAGAGAACTTGCAAAAACGGTGTTTTTTTAGAAAAAATCAACAGAAAAAGTTTATGATCCGAAGTTTTTTGCTGTGCTAATAAAAAGCGCAGTGCATATTCATCATTTCTGAAACTTTTCAAGCACAAAAGTGTAATGTATTATATTTGTAATTTTTTTTCTGACACCAACTTTTGCCCTCCTCAGAAAAATTCGAATGGCTGTCACATGACGAGAAATTCTTTTCGCCAAAGTTATTAACGGTAATCACATCAGGTGGTTCATTAAAAAGCCAAATATTTTATCTATAAGACCGAAGGGGATCGAACGGGAAGTGTGTGCGTGTCGCATGGAATGGACCAGCTTTTAAACTGAGCACGACCGGGAGCGGCGCACATTCAGCTTGACGACCGCCTAGCGTGTTTGTTGTTAATCGCCGCCCTTGGGTCATTGAGCGCTTTCGGCAGCGAGCCAGCCCAAAAAACAGCCTCTTCTGGAAGCCCACTTCGCTGTCTGCCTGACTGCAATCATCGCTATATGACAGTGTCCTTGCGGAACGGGAGAGGAAAAGCAGCCCGGGTGGTTGTGCATAGAGCGCCATATCATGTCACTAAATGCCGTCAGTTGCACTCACTGCTGTCGTGTTGCTGGTTTGTATAAAAATCTTGGCCATGTTTTTTTTTCTCACTCTACCAAATCCGTTGATACCAAATGGGATTATTCTGCTTCCACCGTCAGCCTTGTAATGTAATGCTTTGTCGGCACCGCCAGTTTATCAGCGTGTCATGGGTAAGGCGAAATTCGGCGTACCAGTCAAGACAGTGTACTACCAGCGTCAAATGCAATACGAACAGCGAAACGCGGGGCCAAAGGTCCATTTTACGCCGTCTGCCTGTCCTCACCAGAGATGGGCGCGCTCGTCCGGTTTGCGATAGTTTTGCTTCTTGTTTTCCTTGACGTTCATTTTCTCGCTTTGCCACTGGAGCGCCCCCTGCATTCTTTCCACCGATAGCAACTTGGGCAGCGCGGTAGACTATTTCGCTCGCAGCCAAGGCCGTGGGCCGCATGCATGAAGCGAGCGCTCTTAGCACCCTGGAGTGCAGGACTTTGATTTAGCTTCAATCCTAGGTGTGTTATCTGCGTCTGATTGCGCTGTGAACAAATAACGAAGGTCGTCCGATTGTGTGAATTAAGAAAAACAAAGGCCGCTGGTAGTCTCTATGATGGCTACGTAATTCAAGTAATCTTACCTCGAATATCACAGGTCGACATCCACATACGGCAGGAAAGGCACACCTGGTGATGTCGGCTCTCCTTATTCGCTGCCGCTGTTCCCAGTGAGTTGAAAACGTTGACTTGCTAGAGAACGTCATGCAGTGCCACTTCTCCGTATTCAATGATGCATGGTCTCGCGCAAACACAAGCCTTGCTTTTCTATTTGCTTCTTTGCTTCTGACAACGCTGGGTATTGCGACGGTACAAGGATTCGCAGAATAGTCTCGTGCAGGCGACGTCTAATGGTTGACGTGCTGGCACGCAGCTGAAAAATGTCCTTTAAATAGCGAGCAGTAATTCTGGGTGCGTCTGCTGCAGGGGCCACAATAAGTAGGTACTAATCGATGCCGCTAACACACTGTCTGTGCCCAGGAAGCAAGTTTCTGAGCCTTCCCTCACCACAGAATGCCTGGAAAATTCTAAGAACTGTAGACAGTGGACGACCTGTTTCCTTGCAAGCGAGGCGTTGCCGTAGCGCTGCTGCACACCGTGACAGGAAAGAGAAACGACTGCGCTCTTTTTCTCATTTCAGGCCGCGCACTAAAGCGTGAATGTTCGATTTCAGGGCATTTGAGCTTCCCTGTCGGCGATGAAGGTGTGCTCACTACTAAAAAAGACGTGATTCAGGAACTGTCTCGTTGGACACTAATCGCAACCCGACAGGTCTTTTTAACTGCTTGCATCGCAACCATTCGCTGATAACACGACGATGATGTAAGTGAAATGAAAGCGCTGCAGGCCAGTTAGATAAGAGCACTCGCTTTCCCCACGCGGGCGCAGCCGATACTGAACCGCCCTGATCAAGTTCAGATAAGTGGTCACTGTGGCGCTCCAGTGGCAAAGCGAGAAAATGATCGTCGAAGAAACCAGAAGCAAAACTATTGCAAACCGGAAGAGAACACCTATCTCTGATGGTGAAAGGCAGGCGTATTAAACTGGACATTTTGTGACGCGCATTGCTGTTCGCATTTCATTTGACGCTGATAGTACCTTGGAGACGTTACCGCGCCCTGGAGGCAAAGCAGTGGTGAAGGCTTCAGTGCTTCTGTTGCATTTTCGCGAGATCTGAGTGCGGCTAAGAAATCTGAAGTGCTATTTGAGTTTACAGTACTCTCTTGATTGGGCAAGAGTATACAGGTGATCTCTTAAGAACAAACTGGACACCGTCAGAAAAGCACCGAGTCTTCAGAATGTGAAGGAGTTACGTTCATACATTGCTCTTTCTTGCACAATAACAGGTTCGTTCAAATCATCGCTGTGTTGTTGGTCCAGTTTGTAATCTTTACGTGAGAACGGTCGCTGGCTAGCGGACAAAGCGCAGTAATGGTCTATTTCAAGATTTAGAGTGGAGCGGGACAGAAATGCGCTCGTGCACATCGATCTCGCTACGCTAAACCTTCCTTCTTCATTTGCGACGCTCCGCAGATTGGGTTTCAGCATGCTTAACTCTATTGCGTGGTGTATTGGAACTATTGTGCGGATGGGCGTTATTTCGTAATTAATACCTTGGCGAAACATCTCTCTTTGTTAAAGACACTGAGGTTCTGGCCGGACTGTTCTCAGAGCATCATCCAACTTTAGTCATGGCTGGTACAAGGGTCCAAAGCTTGCTTATACTGAAACGTTGCAAGAGCACGTGCAACCCGAGGGCAGTCAACGAAGAGGCAGACGCGCTGGTTCGGCTTTCAGTGGAAATATCAAAAGCAGCTAGGGAAGAACTGCCGCAGTGCCTGCACACCATGCAATAATTTCGCGCGGCACCTATTCCGTCACTGCTGCCTCAAATGACTACATTTGACATAGTACTAGCAAAAGTCAAGTACTTCATAATTTAATGCTCACGCGAACTGAACGCGTCTTCTAGATGTGCCCGTATTCTTAACAAGCTCAATAGAACTGATCTGATCCCAAGGACTAATATGTCTGGAGGCACGGAGAAACATGCTCATCGTTCCTAGATCTGCTAGAGGCTCAATTCTCGAGCATTTGCAAGAGGCACACTAGAGAGTCTCGGGTACAAAGGCAATCACTCATACGCATTTTTTGTGGCCTGGACATGGCAGGAAGATTGAACGCCTCGCGAGATCTCCAAAAAACTTCCAAGCATGGAACATGCGACTGGCAAAGACATCTGTCTCCTTCTTCTTTCATACCAGTGGTCTGGCCGCGTATCTATTCAAGTTGCATACGTCCAGTAAATGGCGCCATAACTTTTATTCCTGCGAATTTCGATTTGAAATCACGGCTTTCATAATAACGAGGCTACACTAGGTAGCCAAGGAACAGTAGCAAGTGAAAACAGGAATAACTGCACGTCAGAACAATAAATTTTTCGTGTCTTGTGGCGAACAATGATCATCATCACGCGCTAAGCATTTGGTTGTATAGTGGTACACACACTTCTCTAGAGCGCACGAACTGCGCGCTCTTGTTCTACGTTTATGAGAATCGCCGCTGCCTGGGGGGCGCTGTACAGCTTTTAAATAATCAGAAAAAAAACTTTATGCGATTGTGCATGCACGATAAGGTAAGGTTTAGACTCCTGGGTCACTCCAAAATTTAACAGAAATTTGCTCCACTGTGCGATCATGAGAGGTACGTGGACGACTGCACTCTCTCACTCCGCTCCTTCCCGCTTGCCAACGCAGCAAAGGAAGGCGCAGTAACTCTTATGATAATCTGATTGTTCTGAACTATCTGGCTTCCGAAATATTTAAATTATGATGGGGGTTTCACTCACTTGAAGGGTGGTTGAAACGACCCTTAATTAAAACCGCGTCTTATGAGTCAGCAGCCGAGCACCATAAGCACTGAGCAACCACGGCGGTGTATGGGAGGTATTGGGCGGAGAGTTGGGACGTTCCTACTTGAGTTGATAAATGTTTCGGTGTCCTCCACAGGACGGACGTCGCATTGGGTATCTAGCTGGGCACAAGGTGCGACTGAACTCGAGGCTTGGGAAGGTGCTGGTTCGAACCTGGCTCCATTTGGCAGCTCCTACAGCGATTACTTTGTGTGTTGCAGAGCGAGTGTTCACTGTATAGCCTGTGGTGCTGTATTATATCAGCGCATGTAAGTGCGATTCTTTCCGCCAAGTATGGGTTCGGTTAGTCCTCCGCTCATGCTCGGAGGATGAGGCCGCAGGCTTTCGCTTGAACGCGCTCTTTATCAGGGAAAGATGGTGTAGGTTTATTCCGAGGCTGGGGAGGTACGCCCTCGCGCGTAGTTTCGGTAGGTTTATGTGAGTCTGATATCGTGTTAACTGATTTGTCTTGGGGGCGAGTGCTTACGGCGAGGGCTGTTAAGCATTTTTTTGCTTCTATGTTATTACCGGTGCGTGCTATTGTTGACGTTACAACTTCGCTCCTCCAGTCAGCCGTGGCTATTACGTCTCCTTTTGTACTTCGGTAGTCTGCAACGTCCGTATAGAGGGTGTCGTCATTGCCGTATGTTCTATGCATGGCCTTGGCGCTTAACTTGCGCCTACCTATGTGCTGTTCAGGGCACGCATTACGGGTTGTGTGTGCTACTGGAATGTGGGCTCTTATGTGTGGTGCTATTGGTAAATTTGCGCGTGGTACTAATTCTGATGTTCAATATTATATTTTTCGGGGTACGTGATGACTGTCTGTGCGCGTCTGAGTTTTTCTTTGTGACTAAATTTCCGGGTTTCGATTAGTTCGGAAGTTGTGTTATGTAGGCCGACCAGGCTATTACAGTTAAGCCAACAAAGCAGGCCCAGAGCCGTTCAACAGAGCCCAGAGCAACAGAGCATATCTGTTGAGGACAGGCAAAGTCTAACTTTCCAGTGGACACCTCAACCACGCTGTGAATGAAGGCAAAAAGTTGAAGATGAAAATACATACCCAGTAAATATGGACAAAAGCATTTATGAAAGATAAAAAGATAATAACAGCATATTTTCATATATCACGGTATTTCACTATACCAATCATTATATCCACCAGTTTCCCTTCGGCAGGCTTCCATTCTTTTGCTATTAACGTTTTTGCTATCGTCTAAAACATTTCCCATTCACTTTCCATGACAGTCTTAAAGGATCAGTAAAGAGGAATCTGAACTCGTCTTTTTACCGCGGGAACTCGATCTACAAGTTCCGAGCATTCTTAGAAACATAGAATTATTGTCCTGTGCAGCCGATTTCCACAATGTAAATAGGATTAAACGTTCCGGCTCCCGCCTTTCTCTGAACTCAACGCTGAAGGTAGGAGGAGTCAACCAACGCGTGGCGTGCCTTTCAGCCAGTACCGTGGCGGTTTTGCTTTCGCTTTTATTTTGTTTTCTACTTTTCTGTGAAGAAATATTTTCACTCGCAGATAACATAGCCACAAATTAGGCCCACGGAAATAAAAATACGCGTGAACTCTAATTTACGCGGCACTCCGCCGATGGCACAGCAGCAAGCCGATATGGGAATGGCTGAAAGACACTCCACGCGTTGGTTGACTCCTCCTACCTTCAGCGTTGAGTTAAAAAATGGCGGAAGCCGGGACGTTTAAGCCAATTTAAAATAGGGAAATCCGGCGCACAGGACTATTCGAAGCTTCTAAGAATGCTCGGAACGTGTAGATCGAGTTCCCGCGGTAAAAGACGAGTTCAGGTTCCTCTTTACTGCACCTTTAAAATCTCCATGCGAACGGTGGAAAAACTATTAAAAAAATTAAAAAAAGATATTCGTACACATGGCAAGAATGAATCATTACCTTCAATATTTGCATAGATTACCTTACACTACTCGAATGTTCAAAATTTTTGTCTAAAAATGATGGACATGACAAAAAAAGATGCGCCATAGTGGAGCTCTTCGGAAAACCTTCGAACACCTGGTGATCTTGAACGTGCACTGACATCGCGCAACAGAAAGGCTCATTTTCGAGAACCATTTTTCTATGCACACTTTCCCCCTTACGGTATCCTCTTTGAAGAAATAACCACGACGAGCTACTTGTAGACACTGCCGCGAAACAAAATGTGCTGGCGATCTGCCACAGAGCAGATGAAGATAACAAGCGAGAGGGGCGCCACAACGCAGTAATGAAACGGCTCCGTATGCTAGGGCGCATGCGTCTGCTCACAGAATATAGGAGAAAAATAGCATGCCCGCCGCAGCGGCGGGTCGGTAGCCTTTCGCGACGGTCAAAAATTGAATGTACTGCGTTCCTCTACCCCGCGGCGTAATGCTTGGTAGAAAACTTTCACCGCAGCCCAATGTTGCCAATACAGCAAGCACTATAATTTGCAGAAGGTTTTCGTAGAGTGGTGTGCTTCCAAAGCTCCTAAGCTTCCCTTTTTGTCGCGCATACATACATAAGGTGTTGCCATTTTTTTTCTAACCGTCCGTTCATACCATCTCTGAAGTTAACAATGTGAACTGCGCAGATGTGTAGTTTTTATCGAATAAAACGAAATTCCAAAGTGTATTCATAAAGAACCACAGATACAATTAGATGTTATTGTTAGTGTTGATGTTAGTGTTTGAGGTGCGGCTGTCCCTTGAAGCCGGAAAAGCCAAATATGGCAATGATCGCCTGTCTCGCCAGCAGCCGTTTATGTAGACTCACATGAAAATGACAATGCGACCAGAACGCTGGAACGCGTCCCTAAGCCCCATTGAGAAAGGGCTAGACAAGCCCCGCGTCACGCCGCAAAGGGAGCGCTTCAGTGGAGCGCCGTGCTTTGCCGCAAGAGAAGTGGCTGAGAGAGAGGCTGGGGCAGCCGGTTAAAGGAAAGTAAAACTTTATTATGATATATTTCGCGTCCGCTGTTGGGGATCTTATTTTAACAAGCCCAGCGCTGGCAGATATCTTCCGCGCACAGCGCACGAGCTTTATGCTCGTGGGTGTTCAGAGGGCAGGGAAGGCCACTTTTTCCAAGAGTATTTTGGAGGGAGCTAGTGCATTCTTATACGATATGATAGATGGTTCGGGTCTTGCGCAGAAGCCAGATTTTGAAGGTGTGTATGTGTATGGGGTAGGGTAAATGTCAATTTCGAGGCTAGGAGGAGTTTTCTCGTAGAGGCTGGTTACCGGATGCTTCAGATTTTTCTGCCAATTTCTTAATAATGCAATTTTTTGTTGCAGTTTTCAAAGCGTATAAACGGGGTTGCCACTCTAGAACAAAACATGGCCGATAATGTCGGAATCCAGTCAGCTTTTAAGGTAAGTAGCACAGCGATATACATTTAACTTAGCGGGCAGGCGCCGGAAATAGGCGCTTAGAAGAGCGTTACATTCGAGATCAATATTCTGCAATATCGCAGTGCTCAGTTACACCTTCATCTTAGCTCTGTGGCTGCCAGGAAAATAAAGACCAGCAAAGACACTTATGAGAAAAGCGATGTATCATCGCAAGTTTTAATTTTCGGTTTGAGGGCAATAAACTGTTCTGAAGATCATCATAAACGCTAATGATCTATCAACAACCAGTTCAGTTGCACTACTCCTTCATCCTGAAGCATGGCACGACAATAACACTCATTAAAGCAGTCGACTTAAATCTCCCGAGACGTAATAGTGAGCTTTCTGCAGGCTTACATCCAGCTACTCGAGAAAGACTGCGAAAACATTGACACCCGCATCGAGGGCCTAAGGTTCTCCGGCAAGCAATTATTCTTCATTTCAAATGCCATGGTTAGTACCTTTCGATAATACTTGCAGTATAGCCTTAGCTTATGAAGCAAATGCAGTTCTTGCAAGCGTCAAAACTACACTAATCATCATATTTAACCTGGTGCAGGAGTCATGCAATCTAATAGAACCCCGGAAGCTGCTGTACCTTGGCTCAAAAAGCCCGCCTCGCTCCAGGTATGCTAGAAAGATTAGTCAACTGCTTTCGAATAGAACACGTTTGTTTTGTTGAACCAGCATCGCTTTTATTCATTCTGCGGTCACATACTAACCCAATAGATTTAAGCCGACAGTTCTGCAAAAAATCCGGCGCCGTCATTGCCGCCGGCTACCTTGTCTAACAAAAAGCAAGTGGCCCATCTGCTACTTAGGTCATGTGATTCTGTGACGTAACTACAACCCACCTTCCGTGTGAGGTGGCAACCTCCTCAATGTGGCAGGTGGCAGTTATTGTTCGTCAGAGCTCGCTAGGAAAGAGATACCTGAGTCTTACAAACCCCAATGGTAGCTGCGTTTCGAACAGCTACCAGCAGGAGCATTGACGCGCATCTCTTAACTGCTGTTCCACGGCGCCAGAAGTGGCATGAGGACTCCCTGCAATCTACGTAAAACAAAAACAACAATTAACTCTGCACCCCTCCAGATTTTTTTTTCGAACATTTTGCCAGGGCAGAGGTAACGGGGAGCTCTTAAATGAAATGTTCCAGTCCAGAAATTTTATCTAATTTCAAGCTTAGCACTGCGCAATTCTGCAAATTTTTCACGAAATAAAAGGGCAATGTTTCGAGCGCACACTCGAACACGGTCAGTATGTGTCACTGCAATATTGTACTGAAAGCAGAAGTGTTAATTTTCTGAAATCTTCTTGAAAATATATTTACGAAATCAGCAGTAAACCCGAGAGATAAGGCTATAATTTGCCCAAGCATGGAATAATTTTTTATTTTTCTGACAGGCACATCCGTAAGCAGCTATTCGAAATGTTGGGGCTGGGGGGAAGAAGTGAATACTTTAGAATCTGCTCAAAAAATGTTACCAAGCACAATTTTATTTCCCCGCTTTCCCTATAGACCCCGCAGTTATCCGACATTCGAATATTTAAAGTGCAATAACATATGAAGGGGTGGTTTCTTCTCTTCTATTTTGTTCCAGGGTTAACGAACCGATGAAAAATCTGAAAGAATTTGCTACTGCATTTGAGTGTCCGCATGGTTCAGCGATGAGAGCAAATGAAAACGAAACATGCAATGTGTGGTAATTTTTTTTTCAAACAGGAGAGACTTTGTAGAATACAAAAGAGGTTACATGCATAAGGTTTTTACTTCGCAAATGAAGACTCTGAAACAAAATAAAAAACTGTTCGTGAAAAACGCTGCCTTCATTATTTCCTGCAACTTTGGAAAGCTGCGGAACTACTTTATATATATATATATATATATATATATATATATATATATATATATATATATATATATATATATATATATATATATATATATATATATATATATATTCTAATGTCAATGTTGTTTTTTCTGCTGGTTTATAAGTAATTTTCTTTAAACCAATTGATTGGCATTAGAAAATTAAAAAAAAGAAAACATTTCCCTATGCACCTTGGTTTCTGTGACTGTTGGCTTCCTTAATATGTTTGTCAAACGAGCCCCTCATGTCATTTGCCTTGTCTGCTAATAGCTTAACGGGGGTCTCGGTTCTGGCAGTCTTGATGCCATAGGTAGCATAAGAGGGCTCTTGCACAGTTAACGCCCTCGCCGTTAGATGACGTTCTACGTCACACTTGCGGTATTACAGGACGTGCTACGTCCACAGCTATGGACGAGGGTGGCGCTGGTGAACACTCTCAGGGTTCGCTTACACGCAAAACATAAATACACACGAAAGCAGCAGATTGGACAGCTGTCGCCGTAGCTCAGTTGGTAAGAGCACCGGACGCGATATTCGGAGGTCGTGGGTTCGGATCCCACCAGCGGCATGGTTGTTTTTACTGCTGGTTTATAAGTAATTTTCTTTAAACCAATTGATTGGCACTAGAAATTAAAAAAATAGAAAACATTCCCCTATGCACCTTTGTTTTGGTGACTGTTGGCTTCCTTAATATGTTTGTCAAACGAGCCCCTCATGTCATTTGCCTTGTCTGCTAATATATATTATATATATATATATATATATATATATATATATATATATATATATATATATATATATATATATATATATATATATATATATATATATATACTGTTAAGAAGATGGTGACCCAAGCAAAGCAGATGACTCGTGAAAACGAAGAAGATGGCCCTGCGCGTCAGCCGTATTGCTATCACCACGTGTGTCTGTGCCCGACCTGGTTGCCCTCAGATTGTTCTCGCCGCTGCTCCCTTCCTCCCAGCTCTTTTAAATAAACCCCGCCTTAGATGGCGTCAGGGGTTCGACGATGTAATTACCTGGAGATATGAGCTCCACGACACGGTACGGACCGTGATACTTGGCGAGAAATTTCTTGGAGAGTCCAGGAGTACTTGATGGAATCCAGAGCCACACAAGCGCACCAGGAGAGAAGCGCGATGTGGTGTGAGCGTTGTCGTGGCGGAAGTTCTGGCGATACTGGGCGTCAGATATGAGTGATCGGGCGATTTGGCGACAATCTTCTGCGTGTTGCGCTGCATCGGAAACAGGGGTATATTCGAAGGCGTCAGGCTGATAAGGCAGAATGTATGGTGTCTAAAGGCAGAATGTATGGTGGCCGTAAAGAAGAAAGAAGGGAGAGAAGCCAGTAGTGGACTGCTGGGTGGTGTTGTAGGCGAAAGTCACATAAGGGAGGATGAGATCCCAATTCGAGTGGTTGGATGCGACATACATAGAGAGCATGTCCCCGAGGAAGCGGTTAAATCCCTCGGTGTGGCCGTTGGTCTGCGGATGATAGGCGGAGGTGGTACGATGGATTATGTTGCACTGGCGGAGCAGGGCGGTGACGACATCGGACAAAAGGCGCGTCCGCGGTCGCTAAGCAGTTCACGAGGTGCACCGTGACGACGGACGAAAGGCAAAAGGAACGAGGCAACGTGTGTCGCTGTAGCAGACGGAAGGGCGGCGGTTTCGGCATATCTCGTGAGATGATCAACCGCAACGATAGCCCAACGGTTGCCGGCCGCAGTGTACGGATGCGGGCCGTAGAAATCAATGCCGATACGGTCGAAAGGGCGTGGCGGGCAAGGGAGTGGCTGCAACTCTCCAGCAGAACGATGAGGAGGTGGCTTGCGACGTTGACAGGCGAGACTGGCGCGCACGTATTTAAGTACGAAGGTGTACATGCCGCGCCAGTAATAGCGCAGCAGGATGCGGGTGTATGTCTTGAAAACTCCCGCGTGACCGGATTGCGGGTCAGCGTGGAAATAGGCGCATATGTTCGTGCGCAGGTGGCGAGGAATAACGAGTAACCACTTGCGGCCGTCGGTGCTGTAGTTCCGGCGATAGAGGAGGTTATCGCGAATCACGAAGGGGGAAGCATGGCGGCGGAGAGCACGGGATCGAGAAGCAGCCGTGGGGTTGGAGAGAAAGTCGAGAAGAGAAGCAATCTAGGGGTCAGTACGTTGCGCTGAGGGCATGTCGCTGATGTGAAGGGACGACGGGGAGACGTCAGAGGTGGAAACGCTGGCGATCACGGCTGAAAGTGGGCAGCGGGATAAGGCATCAGCGTCTTGATGCTTGCGGCCGGAACGATAGACTACGCGGATGTCATATTCTTGCAGACGAAGCGCCCACCTGCAAGGCGGCCGGATGGGTCTTTCAAGGAAGAAAGCCAGCAAAGCGCATGATGGTCCGTGACAACGTCAAAACGGCGGCCATATAGGTAGGGGCGGAATTTGGCAAGGACCCACACGATGGCCAAACACTCTTTTTCACTGACGGAGTAATTAGTTTCAGCCTTTGTAAGTGTGCGGCTTGCGTAGGCAACAACGTGTTCATCAAAACCACTGATGCTCTGGGCGAGTACTGCGCCAAGGCCGACACCACTGGCGTCCGTGTGGACCTCGGTAGGAGCGGTCGAGTCGAAATGGCGCAGTATGGGCGGCGCTGTGAGGAGGCGGCGCAAGGTGTTATACGCATTGTCGCACGCCGGAGACCACATCAATAAGTCGGAACTGCCGGACAGCTGTGTTAAAGGCGCAGCAATCGAAGCAAAGTTGCGAATAAACCTCCGAAAGTAAGAGCACAGACCTAAGAAGCTGCGCAAGTCTATGATGGAAGTGGGTTTGGGAAAGTCTGCGAAAGCGCGAAGTTTAGCTGGGTCGGAACGAACGCCTTGCTTAGAGACAACGTGTCCTAAAATTGTCAGCTGACGCGCAGCAAAACGGCATTTCTTCAAGTTGAGCTGCAGGCCAGCGTCAGAGAGGCAGGTCAAAACGTGCTTCAGTCGGGATAGATGGGTTTCAATGTCGGCGGAAAAGACGACAATGTCGTCGAGATAGCATAGACACATTTTCCACTTGAGTCCACGCAAAATGGTGTCCATCATCCGTTCGAAGGTTGCAGGGGCACTACAAAGGCTGAATGGCATCACAGTAAATTCATACACTCCGTCGGGAGTCACAAAAGCAGTTTTGGGATGATCGGCCGCTTCCATGGGGACCTGCCAGAACCCAGAACGTAAATCGAGAGAGGAAAAGAGCTCCGCCCCTTGCAAACAGTCCAAAGCGTCATCTAAGCGGGGGAGCGGATAGATATCCTTGCGCGCTATCTTATTAAGGTGGCGGTAATCGACACAGAAGCGTATGGAGCCATCTTTTTTTTCACAAGGACAACAGGCGATGCCCAAGGACTACTTGAAGGCTGAATGACGCCATTTTGAAGCATTTGGTCGACTTGCTCTGTAATAGTCTGGCGCTCGGTTGGAGACACACGATATGGGTGCTGCCGCCGCGGCGCGTGGGCACCATGTCGATGCGATGGGTGACGGTGAAAGTTCGGTCCAAGGACGTTTTGTGGGCGTCGAAGGAAGAGCGAAATTGATGAAGGAGGGCGAGAAGCTGTGTTCTTTGCGGCGGGAGAAGATCGGCGTCGATGGAGCGCAACAACAATTCGGTAGAAGAGCGATCTGGCGTAGAGGCAGGAGGGCTGAGCGCGTTCATGGCGAGGAGCGGTGTATCGTTGGTCTCCTCGCGGATGTGCAGAGATGCGATGGGCTGCATACTACCGAGGCATTCGCCAAGGCGCAGAGCGGTAGGGCAGGAAAACCGGTTAGAAACCAAGAGTATCGAGAGGCCAGCGGACACAGTCAGTACGGCGTACGGCAGAGGGAGACACTTGCGGTGCAGAAAAGTATGACCTGGAGTAAAGAGGGCAGTGTTGTCACCGATAGAGTCGCAAGGCAAGTGTACAAGAACCAAAGAGCAAAGGGGAATGTCGATGTCTTCGGCGGCGAGGGCTTTAACACAGGCAACAGGAGGAGTAGCGTCCAGAAAAGGATTGGGCAGAGTCGAGAACCCGACTTCCGCTCGAGCACAGTCGATGATAGCTTCATGGGCTGAAAGGAAATCCCTGCCCAGAATAATAGGATGGGAACAGGAAGGCAGCACGACGGATTCTATCGTGTAGAGGGAGTCCTGAATCACAACTCGAGCGGTACACGCTGCTTACGGCTTGATGTGCTCAGCGCTGGCCGTACGCAGCGACAGTCCAGCAATCGGCGTCTTTACCTTCTACGAACTACAAACCTTTTCGTCCATAACAGAAACCGCAGCACCGGTGTCCACAAGGGCCAAGACAGTAATGCCCTCGACAGAAATTTCGATCAGATTAGCAGGGGATATGTGAGGCCTTGGAAAGTTCGACGGGGACGCAGTTCTCGCCTCAGGAACTGCGGCACCTAGTTTTCGACCTGAGGGAGATTGGGGCGACGTCGCATAGGAGAAACGGAGCGGCGCCTCGGTGAAGGTGAACGGCGTCTAGAAATGGCTGAACGGTCAGGAGAAAAAGGACGACTAGACGGCGGCTCAGCAGATCCGGAGAATTGACTCGTGGAAGGCCACTACGCGGGAGCTGGAGGAGGTGGCGCGTAGACTGGTAGACAGCGGCGGCAAAGCCGGGCGAGATGACCAGGCTAGCCGCAGTTGTAGCAGATAGGCCGGTTGTCGATGGTGCGCCAGGGATTGCTGACTCGCGGAGCCGGCCGAAGAGATGGAGCCACCGCTCGGGCAGGTGTTTGAGGCAAAGCATAGTCAGGCGGTCGAGGTCTGGCGACAACGTCCGCGTATGTCAGCGGAGCGGCCATAGGGGGCGGCGTCTGGGTGGTGGTGGTGGTGAAAAGCCTTTATTTATTGAAAGAGGTGAGGCTCTTTAAAGAGCCCCGCATTGGGTGGAGTCCTTATTCCGGGACCCCATTGGTCGAAGCCGCCAGCTTAGCCCTCTTGACCAAAGCCTTTTGGGACTTAAGGTCCGAACAACCAAGCAGGGCCGCCTCCCATTCCTCTCTGGTAGGGTTGGGGGGGGGGGAGAGAGCTGAGTTGCGCTGGCAAGCCCAAACCATGTGGTAGGTGTCAGCCACCTCCCCACAGTGTTTGCACCTGCGAGTGAACGCGGGATCGAAGTGTTTTAGTACTGCCGGGCACAGCATTGTGTTCGTGAATAACCGGAGTAGAACGCGTTCGTTTGCTTTCCCCAGTCCCTTTGCAGGAGCCGGGTAGAGGCGATGCCTATCCTTATAATAGGATGTGATAGCTTTGAAGGAGAGTAAGTAGCTACCTTCAGGTTCCAGCTGCTCAGGAGCCAATGGGAACGCCCGGTGAATGAGTGCTCGGGCCGCCGCGTCTGCAGCTTCGTTTCCTGCTAGGCCCTGATGGCCCGGAGTCCAAACCAGGCAGCGGGGTGTAGGATCGGTATCCAGGCTGCAGTTCCTTAGTATTCGTTCAGCTAGTGGAGTTATCCAGCCAGCCTCATAATTGCGACATGCCGAACGCGAGTCTGTTATTATGTGTTTGGATTTTGAATCAGAAGCAGCTAGGGCGATGGCAACCTCTTCAGCTTGTGTTGTGCCTGGGGCTCGAAAGGAAAGCCCATCCACCTGTATTTCTTGATGTATGACCGCGGCCGTGTACCCCCCCCCCCCCCCCGTGGGTAGGCCCCGCTACATCTACGTAAAAGACACCATGTTTGTTGCCTTAGTGGTGCGCTAAGCCTTCCGCCCTAGCCTGACGACGACTACTATGATCCTCCTTGTCCATCTTAGTGGGGAGGGGTCGAACTCTGACGGCGCGTCTCCAGAGTTCGGGCACTCGTACCCGCTCCTGAATGTGAAAATCATGTTGGATGCGAAGGCGGGCTAGCAAGTGCCGACCCGACTTCGTTTGGGCTAGCCTCGTGTATTGATTTGTGAGATGGGTTTCCTTGAGTTCCTGAAAAGTGTTCACCACTTCCAATGCAAGAAGTCTCGCATTGGAGGTGGACACAGGAAGGTCAAGTGCCCTCTTCATCATTTTGCGGAGCATAATCTCAACTTTGTCTTCGTCGTGTTTCCGCAAGGGTAGATAAGGGACCGAATGGAGGATTCGGCTGATTACGAAAGAATGGGCCAGCCGCACAGCATCCCTGCTTCGCAAACCCCCTCTCTTGTTGGAGACGCGACGGACCATACGGCCTACTTGGTCTCCAACTTTGCGGAGTTTGTGCAATGTTGTGTCTACTCTTCTTTGGCTATGGATGAAGAGCCCGAGTATTCGAATCTCTTTGGCCTCGTGTATGGGGCCACTTGTTAAGGAGAGATGTATTTGGGTAGTGTCCTTAGGGGATGCCCTAAGGTGCACAAACTCAGTCTTGTTGGGTGCGCATTGGAGGCCACAGTGCCCTGCGTAGCGATCCACTACGGGAGCGGCTGTTTGCAGGCATTCCTCCATGCGCCCTAAGTTTTCCTCTGTGGCCCAGATCGTGACATCAACGGCATACAGCGCATGCCGTATGCCTTCGATACCATTCAACTTGTCTGGGAGATGGAGCATCGCCAAATTAAAGTGCAGGGGGATAGCACCGCGCCTTGTGGTGTCCCCCGCGTACCCATTTGATACGGACCAAATTCTTCCTCTTGGATTCTGATTAGAGCGGCTCGATCGGTCAGGAAGTTTTTGATATAGTTGAAAGTGTTGCGTCCACAGTTGGTTTCATTGAGGTGTGTCAGTATAACGCTGTGTTTGATGTTGTCGAAGGCTCCTTTCAAGTCCAAGCCCAGGACGACATTGTCATTGTCTGGGTGTTTGACTGGTTGTATTATGTCTGTGTTGAGCTGGAGGAGTACGTCCTGTGCCGACTTATGTGGGCAAAAGCCGAACATAGTGTCTGGAAATGTGTTTCGTTGCTCCAAGTTTTCGGAGAGCCTATCCCGCACCATGGTTCCTATCATCTTGCCCACACACGAGGTGAGCGAGATAGGCCGCAAGTTGTCTGTGCTGATTTCCTTTCCCGCCTTGGGGATGAAGGTTACCAGGGCTGTTTTCCAATCAAGAGGGAGCGGGTTCTCGCCCTTCCATATAGTGTTGATGTATTTCAGAAGGGCCTCATACGCCTGGTCAGGGAGATTGGCCAGCAGTTTAACTGTGACCTTGTCCCGTCCAGGCACAGTGCCTCTCCTCATTTTGGTCAGGGCTGCCTTGAGATCAAATAATTGGAACGGTTGGTCCAACTCAGGATTATCTTTGCCTGCCTAAAGATACTCCTGACCGCGAGGGTCCTGTTTGCAGCAGAGATACTTGTCCCTGAGTGTCTCTGCAAGTTGTGTTTTGCTGCCCTTGAAATTATGGAGTGCTCGTTGTAATTGGCGCTGTGTTTCGCCCGGGTCTGCGCGGGGTCTATAAGGCTGCGGAAAAGCCTCCAAGTGTTCTTGCAGGACATCTGTCTGGCAGCCGTATTACAGCGATCTATCCAGTAGGCGTCAGCAAGCTGTGAGGCATACTGAGCTGCTTTGTGAGTGAGATGTAGGATGCGCTTCTTGAGTATTCTGTTATGTTTCTGTCTTTTCCAACGTTTGGTTAGGCTGCGGCGTGCTTTCCAGATATGTAATAGATGGTTGTTCACTGCCGGGCAGTCTTCCGTGGTCTGTATCTGTGTTTCGTGTTTCTTGAGTGTTGTCATAAGTGTTTGGGCCCACTGATCATATCCTTCTTTAATCAGGATGGCTGAGGGCAGGGACTTTCTGAAAGCCAGCCAGTCTGGGAGTCGAGCTTGTGTGAGGGGCTTTTTGAGCGGCCGCGTGTGAATAAGTGTGTTAATTATGCTGTGGTCACTGCCTAGTGTCTCTTCCGTGTTGTTCCATTCCACGTGTTGGATGTGTTTGGAAAGTGTGAGATCAGGACACGTGTCCCGAGTCACAGAGTTTCCCATTCGAGTGGGATGCGCTGGGTCAGTATGGAGGGTGATGGCTAGCGTAGAGATAAGCTCCGCTAGATTTATACCTCGCGCCTCCCCCTTTTTGTAGCCCCATAATTGGCTGGGGGCATTGAAATCTCCCACAATCAAAAACGGGTCCCGACCCACTATCTTCAGTGCCCGGCTGAAGATATCTGAGAAAGTAATATGTTTGAGCTTGGGCGGACAGTATATGTTCAATATGTGTACAGGGGGGTCAGAGCGTCGCAGAGGTAACACGGTGACCATAGTGTATGTTATCTCTACGTCGAGGTCTACCTCCTGTGCTGTGTACGACTTATGTACAAGAATACAGGTGGATGGGTCTCGCTGAAAAGTGTTGTATCGAGAAATTTTGGCCGATGCCCCAGGTTCTTGAAGCGCGACAATGGCGGCACGGAAGTCCAATGTTTCAAGGTAAAGGCGTAGGTGTGCTCGTTTCGCGCGGTTGCGAAAGCCTCTACAATTCTATTGTTTTATGCCCAAAGGTTCCTGTTTTATTTTACGAGGTGTCCTCTTAGTGCCCTGAGCCATGATGAAGGGTAGAGGCTGGCTGGCTCACCCCACCCACTGCGCTGGTGCCCTGCATGGTGGCGAGGGGGTTATCCTGATTTTCTTCCTCAATAGTTTCGCGGCAAATTTTGGATGGACGGCCTACTTCCCTTACGGGTCCTGCCCGCCTAAGCAATTTTGGGTTAGCCTGTATCCAGGCTTTAATGTTTTGTGTGACTTGCTGCGTAACGGACACAGTCAGTTGCTGAGTAATGGTTGTTACCAGCTGCTGCACTTGTGTTTGGATGATTTGTGTAATAATCGATGGCAGTTGGGTCATGTGATCGGCCACATTTTGCTCAATAGCCGTCATGCGGCTTTCCAGATTTGCAGTGAGCGGAGCACCTGACAACGGAGCGACGCTCGAGCACTCAGACGCCGATTCATCAGCGTCCTCCATTGTTTCCGATGGAGGTGGCTCTGCCCTAGCGTTTTTTAGTGCGTTCAATTTGGATTCTAACTTCGTGTTCTGGTTTTTGAGAAACGCTAGCTCATTTCTCAGCTCAAGTTCGAGGGGGGAAGGGGAGGGAGAGGAAATAGAGGCGACGCCCGCCCAGCTGCTTACCTTTGATGTTGAAGTTGGGCTGTTGCCAAGGAGGGGGGGGGGGGGATCCCCGGCTTGGAAAGCTGGCGGCTTGTCACCGGTCCCGAATTTCGCCTTTTTGGAAGCGGGAGGAGGTTGTTTCCTGCTGCCTTGTTTCCCAGCCGCCTGGCCGGACTTGCCCGTCTTGTTCACAGAGGACTTGCATGACTTGTTTGGTTGCTCCCCTTGGTGCTGCTGCGCTAGCGGTCCCGATCGCTGGAGACGCCGAAACTTGCCCTTGCAGTCAGCGGAGCCAGTCAGGTGGGCTTGCCCGCAGATCATGCAGCATGGGGTACAGTCATGTTCCTTAAGACCCTGCTCGGAGACGCCAACATGTTGCCCGCAAAATCCACATCTTCCGATGTCTGGGTGTGGGCAGTTGTCAACCCGGTGGCCGATGGTCCCGCTGCGGAAGCATGCAGGGATCGTCCGTTTGTATTCTCGCACAAGCGTGCATTCACAATTGTAGTGCACGTAGCGCGGCACTTTGCGGCCCACGAAGGTGAGCACCGCTATATTTGATTTTCCCAGTTTGCGCACAAAGGCTATCTCACCTTCGCGCCACTTCACCTTGTTCTTGAGGGAAGCCGTCGTCTCATCAGCCCGCACCGTGATCACACCTCGGCACACCTCACCATTAAGCTTTACGTGGCCCCGAAATGGATGGGAGTCCGCTCCGGTATTGCGGTCAAAGTCTTTAGTCAGCTTATTGGCTGCTTCGATATGTTGGGTCCCACAAACGACGAGGTTCTGTGTCCAGACTGGCCATATGCTGAGCGCGGCGCCAGCGTCTCCTCACACGTACTGGGCAATAGCCGCTCCCAACTCGCCGTGCTGGAAAATTTCCTTGAGGTTCATGGTTTGCCTTGGCTTGAGAACCACGATTATATCTTCTAAGCTCATTTTCGGCGTTTCTTTCGGGCGCCATAAAGCAGCCTTGTTATCCAGCGGCAGCGCAGCGCGAACGCTGCCGGAGAAGAGGCGGCCGTTGAGCCAAGCTGCCGGTGTTTACTTGAGCGACGCCATCGTGGTACCGTCCTTGGATGTCTTGGAACGCTAGGTCCGCTTACGCATGGAAATCAGCGTAAATAGTCCTTCATCTTCAATGGGTGGAGACCTGTCTTCGGGTCGTTGAATGTCGATTTCAGCCTACGCCATTGCAGTGGGATCGTAGCCGCGTTGAGTAGTGGTCGCCATAGCGTTCCGCGGCGTGGCAATGATAAAAAATTGTCATAGAACAGCCAGTTTCGGGCCTACCTTCTCAGGACCAGGACCAGCAGGTTCCTCTCGATGTTGGGGAGGGGATAGTGACGGTTTCGGTGGGGTCACACGAAAAGTTCCGCGGTTCCTGGGGAAAATAACAAGAGCCGATACGGCGCTCGCCTGGTCGCTTCGTGCGCTCGCAGCGCCCGCCCCCCTCCCCCGGCCTCTGGGCGACAACGTCGGCATATGTCAGTGGAGCGGCGATAGGTGGTGGCGGATGGGCGGGTGGAAGAGCCTCGGCAACCTTCTCTTGGATGGCGTGTCGAAGGGCCGGAGCCAAATCTGGAGCTTGCCCTGTAGGGTTCGGCAGAAGAGAAAGCTGACGCGCAACTTCTTCCCGAACAAAGTCTTTGATTTGTTGCAGCAGCGATGAGGTGTCAGGGGCTGGTGTCAGTCCAGCAAGCGACTCAACCTGTCAAGGGTGCTGTCGAGTCAGGAGCCTCTGCTTCCGCAGCTCCTCGAAGCTTTGGCAGAGGGTAACGACTTCAGCAACGGTGCGCAAGACGCGCGCTACCAGCATATGAAAGGCGTCGTCGTCAACACCCTTCAAAATGTGTTTAATCTTGTCAGGTTCTGACATGTTGAGGTTGACACGCTTGCATAGGTCAATGACATCTTCGATGTAACTGGTAAAGCTTTCGCTGACCGGCTGAGACCGTTCACGCAAGGGTTGTTCGGCGCGGAGTTTCCGAACAGCAGGACGACCAAACACTTCGGAGAAGGTTGTCTTGAAAGCAGAGCAGGTGCGGATGTCCACCTCGTGGTTCCAATACCACAGGTTAGCCATGCCGGTGAGATAAAAAATTACGTTATTTAGTTTGGCGGCATCGTCCCACTTGTTGTAAAGGCTCACCCTCTCGTAAGACGTGAGCAAATCTTCGACATCCTGCTCATCGGTCCCACTGAAGATGGCCGGGTCCCGTTGGCGAAGGGATCCGGCGCAGGTAACAGCAGGGCCCACATGCACGGCTTGATATTGAACGTCGTGAGGCATCGCAGGTGGCGGGAGAGTACGGTTGCGCAATTCCAGGGCTGTTACCCGGCTCTTCCCCCAAATGTAAGGCGGGGGTTTATTTAAAAGAGCTGGGAGGAAGAGAGCAGCGGCGAGAACAATCCGAGGGCAAGCAGGTCGGGCACAGACACACGTGGATAGCAATACGGCTGACGCGCAGGGCCATCTTCGTTTTCACGAGTCATCTGCTTTTTCTGGGTCATCTTCTTCGCAATATATATATATATATATATATATATATATATATACACACACTAAAAAAGGCTGGTCCTCCTGCCGAAACGTCGTGAATTAAATCCTGTTATGTTTCTGAAATTTTTGGTGATTTCATAATATATATATATATATATATATATATATATATATATATATTGCGAAGAAGATGACCCAGAAAAAGCAGATGACTCGTGAAAACGAAGATGGCCCTGCGCGTCAGCCGTATTGCTATCCACGTGTGTCTGTGCCCGACCTGCTTGCCCTCGGATTGTTCTCGCCGCTGCACTCTTCCTCCCTGTCTTCCTCCTTCGTCGCGATCGTCAGCTGCAGAGTAGCCGAACGCCGCACTAGAAATTTATCAAGCGCGATAAGCACCCGCGGGAGAGCGAGGGTGATGTTTGACGTCACTCGGGGTACTCTCGCAGCGAGCGTGCGGCGCGAGATAGCAGCGCCGCGGTGCGGCCCCGCAGCCGCTCCCGCGCCCGGAGCCGTGGTCTCTTCACTTTTGCTCACGGCTGTACATCCGGTTATCACGCGCACTAAGGCGCGACTGCGGGAGTGGCTCTGGTGGCCACGAATATATAAGCAAGTGGAAATGGCAATAAGAAACTGCCACATCTGCCTCGAGGCCGATAAGTCCGAAGTCCGCAAACACATCACCAGCACCGTAGCAACCTATTGAATGACCTGAGCGACCGTAGCAGAAGCTTGGCCTAGACATTCTTGGTCCTTTGCGCATGCAGCTTACGACAGCAGATTTGCTGTAACGCTTGTTCACTACCATTCTAAAATGCCGGAAGTACATTTCTGCAGCGAAGCGTTCACGAGCACCGTGAAAGACTTTTTAAGAAGTGTTTTTGCCCGCGAAGGATATCCAGAAGAGATCGTTTGTGACAATGGACCTCAGTTCACTTCGCGTGAATTCGTCACCTTCCTGCAAAACAGAGGCATCCGTATTTCACATTCTTCGCGGTATAGTATCCTCAAGTGAATGGGCAAATAGAGCGGTTCAATCGCACATTGAATAACTTCATTTAAGTCGCACTCCTCGAAAGACGACCACTCCGGCAAGCAGTCACAGAATACCTTGCGATTTACCGATGTTCTCCGCAGGCCGCCACAGGAGTCGCCCCAGCAGTTCTGCTGCATGGTAGAATGCCCCGAACCAGGCTGGATGTCGTGAGCTTCCCAGCACCAGCATTTCCGGAAGACCCAGCCAAGGAGTTGGCGCGACTCTGTCGAAGGATCCGGTATCAACAGCAGAGCAGCAAGCACTACACGAACAAAAGGAGAGCTGCTAAGAAGACGAAGATAGCCGTAGGCTACTTTGTCCGTATCAAGAAGCCGTCCGTCCGTTACAAGGGAAACTGCGCCTTTTATTCACCAACTAAAGTGATCGAGAGGAGGGGGACCAGCCTCTTTCCGACTTGGAGATGGCCGTACGTGAAATGCCTAAATGTTTCCAGGGTTTCAGATAGGGGCACCTGTGGACCAAGTAAATTTAGTGCCATGCCACAGCCGCAGTCTCCTGACGTGCTGCAGCCTCCCACGCCGCCGCCGCGGTCTCTTGACGTGCTGCAGCCTGCCACGCCGCACCCTCGGTCTACAGTTGTGCTGCAGCCTGCCACGCCGCAGCCTCGATCTCCTGATGTGCTGCCGCCTGCTGTCCTACAGGCGCCTTCCCCCAGGACGCAGGCTTGGTCTCCTGGCATACTGCAGCAGCAGTCTACGAGCCCGTCGCCATCGCCGACAGTACAATGTTCAAAGCGAGAGCGCCGGCCACCGGCCTGGCTCCGAGACTATCAGACCAATTAGTTGGCTGTCGGACGTTGTGTACTTAGTCTGCAAATATGTGTAAATGAGTACAGTGTGCATGCCTTGGGGTTTCGTTGCTAATGCTTACTAACAACTAATCACTAAAAATGAGGGGGTCGGAGTATGCTGTATTCAGTTTCGATTTCCATCTGAATTCTTTATTCCCAGGGAATGCTTCTGTTCTTCGTTACATATATCCTCCGATCGAAACGTCGAGGAAAATAAAATGCTTCCTTAAACGAAGCGTATAGTTCGATGTATATTATTTTAAGCAGTGAAGTACCTCATGTTTTCGCAACTATATATATATATATATATATATATATATATATATATATATATATATATATATATATATATATATATATATATATATATATACCCCGCTGTTTACGAGGACGACAAACTCTTCAGAATGCAGAGGGTGGGACCACTTTACGCAATGAGCGATGAACTTCTTAATAACAGTGATGCAAGCAATGATAGAAATTTTGCAATTAAGCTAACCTCATCAACTTCATCAAAGGGGCGGTTCAATGAAGTGCGGCTACCTTTCTTCGAAGAGGTTCAATATTTACGACGCCCACTTTTAAGCTCCCTGGCGGTGCCAACAAACAATTCTGAAAATTGTATAGAAACTATGATCAATGCGCTGGTATTTCTGCGTGGAAACCTAAACGTAATGTAAAAGTAATTTACTTTTCGGAAGTAGTTGTAATGCGGTTAATTCGAAAGCAGGTTTTCGTAATTCAAATGAGTTGGATTTGCAGGCTTGTAGAAAAGCGGTTAGTAATGTAATTTATTTACTTCTCAAAAGTATTTTTGCCATCAATGCATTATAAGAATCAGTGCTATTTTTTGTACGCTTAAGTGTGGAAAACCTTGCTAGGTTTTTAAGCTTAACAGTGAGACTGACGTCAAGCTTAAACAAACAAAGGCTATTGGTTTTCTCTAAAAGACATTCCCGGTTTTTAATTTTAAATTTCTCATTAAATATGTGACTGCGCGGCATTTGAGCATCAAATGTATTTTTCTTGGAGGTATTCAAACAAGTGAAAAATACTACGCATATTTTGCATCAAAATCTTTGGTCCCAAAAAGTTTAGAGTGACACCTAGTTACATTGTGTGCTGGCAGTAGCACTAGACGTTTTCATGCATTTACATGAGGTGAAGATAGATGCGCACTGTGGATGTCGTGTTGTTTTCTCCGAAACCCGTCGCACTACTGCGCTTCCGAGCGGTGGGACAAGAAGTCTTTTACGCAATTTAACATCCTGCCGCGGGTGCCGAGCTCGGCAAGGTCTTGAAGAATGCCAAACTTTCAGGCTTTTTCTTATGCCTTTTATAAGCCAAAACAGACTCCAAGACAGTGTTGTTTGTGTATAAACGCATATCTGACAGTATTTTAAAGGCGGACTAGGTGATCTAAAGTGCAGCATTTTTATAAAAACCAGACTGATGGCTGTGGAGAAGTTCACAGGATTGAAGGACAAAATTTATATTTATATTTAGGACACCTTCAAAGGACTTGGCGAGGCAACTGGTAAGGGCAATGGGTCTATAACTGCTAGGAGAGGTTGGTTGCTTCCCTCGTTTAAGAAACGGTACAATAATAGCTTCCTTACAAGCTTTGGGTATTTTTCCTGATACCCAATCTTTGTTAAAAAATTTAGAAGTGCCTCTACCGAAAGTTCAGAGAGATGGGCTAGCATTTGGTCGTGCATTTGGTCTGGGCCAGGCGCAGGATGCTTACTATCAGAAAGTACTGTTTGGATTTCTTGTATTAAAACTAAACTATTGTATGGACCATTTGTACTGCAACCAGTCGGCAGACTTTGCTTCTCTGCTCTGTTTGTGTATTTTAGGAATGAATCGGCGCAGTGAGATGAGCTGGAAACTCCAGAAAAATATTCGCCTAAAATATCTGCCTGTTGTTCTAGACTCGTCTATACACCGGGAGCTGTAAGAAGGGCGACTGAACGGAGAGTAGCTGCCATTTAGCTTTCTGACCTCCTCCCACATTTGTTTTGACGTGCTTGAGCTGTTATCGACGACACCTAATTTTTCCAAGAAGATTTTTCTGCACTACGAGGAATATATCGAGCTTTCGCTCTAGCCTTTATAAATTTTTTAAAATTCTCCTGTGTAAGGTATGTGCGAAAAATGCCAAGGCATTGTTTTGTTTTGCTTCTTTACATTCTTTTGCGTACCAGTATTTGTGATTTTGTTTTACTATTCCAGAGGACTGATGAATAGCTTTGCGTGCAGCGGCAATAATGCAGTTTGTGAAAAATTCGTTAAGTTCGTCTAAACTCAGGTCGTCAGAAACTATTTTATCTAGGCTGGATTTTTCACGGAACAGTGCCCAGTCGGCTAAGTGTAGTTTCCATCTTTGTGGTTTAGTTGGGATTACTTCGGGTGAATGTGCTAAGCTAATGAGTATGGGTAGATGATCATTTCCATATGGGTTATCTAAGACATCCCCAGTAACATCTGTAAAAATAGAGGACGAACTAAAAGACAAATCTATACAACTAAATCTTCCTAAGCTAGGATAACAATAGGTTTGTTTTCCTGTGTTCAGGAGGCAAATGTTATTACAGAGTGTAAAATACTCAACTAGTTGGCCTCTAGTGTCGGCTTTGTTACTGCCCCAAAAACTGGTTTGGGCTTTAAAATCATCGACCATGAAAAACGGTTCTGGTAGTTGCAATAATAGGTCTTGTAAGTCTTGGAGTGTTATTTTAAGATGAGCCCGGGGTCTATATAAACGCAGCGCACTGTGATTGTTTTAAATGTGTGCAGGACGGCCGCCACAGCTTCTAATCTGGATTTATGCTTGTGTTCTCGGGCTGCGATTACACTGTTAACTATGATGGCTACGCCACCTAAAAGCCGGCTGGCCTGCTCTCATTCGCGGCGGAAGAACGCATAGTGTTTTGAATGTTTTCGTGTTTATAGCTTAAACTTGTCTCTTATAAACACAAGGCGACAAGTGAGTGTGTGGCTAATATGTATTTTATGTCGTTTAGGTTATGTAGAGTCCCCTGCAGTTCCAGTGTATGAATGCCATATTGTATTATGTAGCTAGTGAGAGAACTAGGTTGGGTTTTCGGGCGCCCTGATTTGGGGCTTCGCTTTTTTTTTGTCGGTCTATGGGGACCCGCCGTCCTTCCGACATCGACGCCACAGGACTCCCTTGACTTGTGTCCATCGAATCCTTCAACACGCTGGACATGTGCGAGACGCACGGTTGTTTTCGTGTTCGGCCTCTCGTGTTTGGCCTTGGGGCCCGCTGACCTGGAGGTACGCGCGGCCTATTTTTTGGGTAGTAGAGCAGCGCTAGCTCCTGCCACCTGGGGCACGGGTGGCCCTGCTGCAGGCCCACTGCGTGTGGTCTGAGCGGGAGCAAAAGCTGCTGTGGTGCCGTGCCTTGTTGCACCACATCGGAGAAGGTAGGTTTGTGTATCAAAGATACTCTCTTCCGCGCTTCCCTGAAGGTTATATTTTCTTGGACTTTGATAGTAACGATCTAGACTGGAACTGCACGTGAGTTTGCAGGATGGCTGCCCTCACAATTTACAAATGGGTGCTGTTCAACCGCTCAGCTTTCAGAGTCGTGTTCATGAGAAGAACATTTAGCACATGTGAGTTGGCCCTGGCAACTCTGAGAGCTGTGCCCGTAACGTTGGCATTTGAAGAAGAGTCGTGGATTTGATATGCATTGCCGAAGTTGGAGCTTTATGTAGCCTATTTCTACGGAGTCAGGGAGGACAACGTGCTTTGTGGGGGGTTTCTTGATTATTTCGTCTCATTTTTATTCTGTATACATTGATCACGTTTTCCTCCTTTAAAGCTTCCAGATGTTCTTCATCAGCTACATATTTGAGATCATAATATGAGATAACGTCCAGAACCGTATTCAAAGATCGCTGTGTGCTAATTGTGACCGGTATATTTCCAAATGACTTCACTTCGGACAATTTCTCTTGGTGGTTATATAAAACTTATAAAAGAAGGCCTCCACTTGCAAGCTTTTTGATCTTGTACCCTTCTCCTATGGCACTTGTTAAATTCCTGGTAAAAATGAATGGTGACACTTGTCTAGCGGTCTGTTCCTCGTGGTCGCTGTGAACAACGTGAATTCGTGGGAAGCTTGTTGCATTTTTTAAAGAATTTGTACGTCGCGATGCGCAATCTCTTTCAAGGAAAATCGTTTGAAAAAAAATGAGAAGCCATAAAATGTTTTCCTTGTTCGGCAATAGTGGCAGCCACCCACTACGGAGCCCAACATGGGGACGGGGCAGATGTCTTTTAAAATATCTGCCCTCGCCAGCTGTGCACCACCACTATAACCCAATATGGTTTGTCAGCCACACAACAAAGGTTTCTGAGCCACACATGGCTAAACCTCACCGTCAGGAAAAAAAGAAAAACCAAGAAGTGAGTAGGAGATAGGAGAGTTGTGAGAAAGAGATAGGAAAGTGAAAGACAGAGGGACAGGCCTGAGGTGCCCTCTACAGGAAGCTGGGGCCAAAGTGGTGTGTTGCCTCCGCCGAGGGGCCTTAAAGGTACAAACGCTCGGCATCGGCTCAACCACCAGGATCCCCTTTTCCACGGACACGGCGATGCCACGCGCGGCTAGGCGCGGGTGCTCGGGTCCGTGGTGATGCACTGTTGGGGATGTCCCTGCGGACGCTCGGGAGCCCGTGGTGTCGCCACTCACCAACGCCTTCAGCTGCAGACGCCCCCCTGCGGGGTTATAATTGTTACTTTCGGGTTTGGTGGAATCATGTCCGGTCCTGAAAATTATGTTTCTGATGCGTATTTTTTTTCGAATGACGCGTTTCTAATGGTATCCCAATGTTAGTCGCTTTTAACTCAATTCTGGAAAGCAAAATTTCTTCTTGCCTCACAATGGCTGCGCACTAATACAGAATGATTAAAACAAGAAATCAAGTGTGAGCAGTGATGCGAATTCGAAGAAAAATTGTTGCTGGGGTATTCAAAATCCACGCTGACATGCATGCTCACCCCCAAAGTAAAAAATGACCTTGTGCTCACGCGCTTCATAAACAAAATGAAGCGAACTTGTAATGAGCCCCTATATGCTCTTTTCCAATTCAATGAATAAAGTGTCTCACTACAATTTATACATTACCGGGGCGGAAAAGAAAAATATAGGCAATGATATTCTCGAACTTTTGCCTGATAATCAATGACTGTGTAAAACACAATTTTTACACTCATGTTTATTCAGACTGTCTTCTTTCTACGAGTGGCACTAATCTGTTTCAGATATAAGGAAGCCCACGTCTGCCACACAATCGATGATTCTGGTCATAGCCTGCTTTACGCGCCACTAGCATCATTTTGAGCATTTCCGGACACAATGGTGTACCTTAATATCTCCTTTTTTTGCGGGGGGAGGGGGGCGGGGGGGAGGGCTTACCGTGGGCGCCTCTTTGTTTATTTCTGCAGTGACATTTTGTTTCTTTGTTTTTTTCAGCAGTTTGTTTGCAAGTTGCAAAGGTACAATACCTACCTCGAATCGTGAAGCGGGCTGATGATTAAACAGTTTGTCGACCAAACTCAGCTACAAATTACTGTCAAGGTCTCTAGGCTGGTCAGCGGGAGCGTCCTTCTGCTAATGTTCAGGCAGTGCTGTGAATCACCGAACGTGTGCAAAAAATTATACTCAAAACAATGACATTAGGCACACTATTACGTGCGTATTATGCAAACATTAAGCATACATATTGAGCAAATAGGAATACAACTCGAAAAAATAACCAAAAATCAACAGAGGACATCATACAGCTTGGAATCAGGCATATATAAACAACTCTAAAATCTGAAGCAAAACAAAGAAATAGAATACAGCATTAAAGAGGCCATCAGTGATTTATCTGCAAAGATGAGCACCATTTTCTTATTGAATAAGTCATCTTACGTTTAGAATTGAAATTCGAAACTTCTTCGCAAGTTCATTGAATATTTTTGGCACATAATGTCTCCTTATCTTTTTCCCATAATACGTAAACCATCGTGGCTTAATATAAATTTCTATCTTTCTTAAGGAAGCGTTTTTCTTGACCGGCATTTTGAAAACATTTGTAAAATAGTGACGTGTGAGCGCTATGTAATAAAATAGTTCCTGCATTTCTTGTACGCCTATTCTATTGTATTTTTCCTCCTTAGCTTCCTCTTGCAGCATAGTACCATGAGTTTTACAGTTTACAATTGTTTGAGTTATGCGATTGCGATTTATGGCTCCAATTTTGTGGTCAGAGCAAGTTCCATGCAATTTTATGCCGTAGGTTATAATAAATTCCGCCAGCGCCTTGAATATAATGCGCCTAAGGTGCATCGAAGTTTTTCCTCTGATGTCGTACATCATCGCGGACACGACTATATACCTGTTACATATATACCGCACATGAATATTTCGTGCTAAATGCTGATCAAATATTATTCCGAGATATTTAAAAAAAGGGGCAAATGGTATGACGTTACTTGTGCACGGACCACAATGCGAGCCATGTAAAAAAAGGGGCTCATTTAAAGCATTCGCTTGTGCGGGTTTCTAAAAGAGAGAAGTTTCGTTTTATGTAGGTTTAAGTATAATGAATTTTGGGCAAGTTAGTCCTGCACATATCCTGCACATACGTTAGACCTTGCACATATCCTGCTGAAACAATAGGATCCCAGAATGAAGTTCAGCGAAATCTAGTCCTATTGCTGTGCCATCTGCATACTGCATGATTATGAGGTTAATTTGTAAAGAACGAGTTCAGAGACGTACATATTGAATAGTAATGGGCCTAGTGTACGTCCTTCAGGAACACTAAATTTTATCGCCTTAAATTCACTGTATCGGTCACCATTTCTAACAAACTGTGATCTGTCTGTTAAAAAGCCCTAAAAAATCGACAAAATCGTACCCTGAAACCCATGTTTTCCAACTTTTTCAACATAAATGCGTGATCAATATTATCAAAGGCTTTTGATAGGTCTAAAATAGTGCTAGTGTAAGTTGATGGTTGTCAATTGTGGTGTTAACGTAATCCGAGATTTCTTGTAAGAGCGTAGTTGCATTCGAGTCCTTTGTTCAGCCGTTTTGTGCCGGTTTGTTTAAAGAATACTTCTCTCAAAAAGACTGCATAACGGATGCCACATGTTTTCCCAAAATATGCGCAAATGCAGATATAATAGAAACCGGTGTGTAGTGTGTGCAGTCAATTTTCTTTCCGCTTTTATGAACAGGTCTCACTATCGATATTTTCAATTCTCTGTGCATTATTTCAGTTGCTAGTATGGCGTTTAGTATTTTGAGAATCACACCTTTTATTATGCTTAAGTTGCAGTATAGACCGAGCACACGGGTCTTATCAAAATCGGGTGGCTTGAACGTCTTCATTCTAGCTATGATGTTCCACAGCTCTGTTAACTAGGGAAGGTACGATTTTCGTGCGCACGTACATATCGGCTTCTATTCTAGACGTTTTGTGCCATGAGCGACGCGCCGTTTATCTGTCGCGTGAATGAAAGCGTCGTTAAACAGTTCTCACAATGACTGTGTTCCTTCCTCCAGAAAATTTTTCCCGACCATCTCCTCAATCGTATCCTGTTTAACTCTGCCCTTTAACTATTTGCTAATTTCTATGTCTTTTTGTCATCGTTCCTGTTCAATGCAAACTGCTGGGATAAGTATCTTCTTTTAGCCAGTCGCATTTCGGCTGTTACCAGATTTCGCGATGTGCGAAATTCTTGCCTAAGTGCGGTGTTTTCAGGGTCCTTTCTACAGTTCTGCTAGGCTTTATTCTTTAAGTCACATATCTCCATGATTTCCAGCGTTATCCAGTAGCTGTCTGGCTTACTTTGTTTATTTTAATTGATTTATATGATGTTGCATATACTAGGCGGAACTTTGCAATAAATTTATTATACAACGTCTTGTGATCTAGAGACAACATAGCATCCCAGTTTGTGTTCTGAATCATTGTCTATATTCCTGTCGCCTAAACTTTTCCTGGTTATAGGTCTTATGTTCCCATTACCTTCTTGGTTGCAAGTTTCTTCCATGGTTACTAGTGCCACAAAGTACAGATTTGGAAGTTTCGTTTTAATTACTCCTGAAGAGCAGTGTTTTTCTGTCATACGGACGACTATATGGTCGATGCACGATCTAGTTATCTTGGAATCTAAAATTTCCTCTCTAGTACATTAAATAATAAGGTTAACTAAGCGAAATTCAGCCATTAGATCTAGATAGTCTCGGACTACCCTCTCTTACTCTAACATTATATATATATATATATATATATATATATTATATATATATATATATATATATATATATATATATATATATATATATTTAGAACTCCCACTAAAATAAACTGCTTCTCATTCATGTATGTTTTTACTAGTGAGCTAAGTTCGTCCAGGAATAAAGTAGTGTTCTTGCCGTGTGGTCTGTATATTGCACACACAGTGTAAGTTGTATCCATTTTGTTAAAAGAAACAACAACCATTTCTTCGTTTCTCTATTGATACTCAATTTCTTATGACTACCAGATGTCGTTAACAAGCACGATCACCCCTCCTATTTTTCTGTTTTCTCGACAACAAGTGTAACGAGAGTACCCAACATGGCTGTAAATGTTTTGTCGGGTTGCATCTAGATTAACCTCTTTTAGGACAATTACATCTTCTTTGTTCTGCCGGCAATTTCCGTAAGCACATAACTGATCCGAGTTCTCATTTAAGCTGCGTATGTTTACATGCAATAAACTTAACTCCTGCATCAACCGTTCTTCTTTTAAAACCTGGTTTACATGAGAATCCTACTTAAAAAAAGACATGAACTCAGCCATTAGTTCATTTTTTCCAAATCACTTCGTTGCAATGTAGAAAGCAGTACTTCCTTGTTGCCGCCATGCCAAGATTTTTTCACTGCGCATCCAAACAAACTTATAGCCCTGCTGTTTGCCCTTCTGTCTGCTCTGCCAAAACAACTTCTTTTGTGCTCGTCTCAGATTTTCATTTATGTAGATGTTATCAGAGTGCAGTGCACATGTTTTTAAAATGCAAAGGTCACGATAAGGCAAGTCCTTAAATCTGACAATGACTGAGGGCATCTTATCTTTCTGCTCTTCTAGCCTGTGAAATGCTTCTAGTGAGTGACGCTCAACGGTCACTATTTCTAGCTTTGCGCTCAGTCCCGCTAGAACTTGGTACAAATCTTCACCCTGCTTATATGGAAGGCCATGCAACTCAACGTTTTTCTGCCTCTAATACTGCTCAGCACTCTCAACGTTTTCCTTCAGCCCTGCGATTTCGGCGTCATTTTCTGAAATCTTTTGCATCAACTCTGCCGATGTGGCTTTTAGTTCTGTAATATCCTTTTCTTGCCTTCCCATGGTGGCCATGACTACATCATATTTAGGCGACCGGAGTTCCATCGATGCTTCTATTCCTGCTGTTGTCGTGCACTTTCTGTCTACCTTTCTTTCCAGCTCTTCCAGTCAGCCCAAGACTTCAACCATCTTCTGGCTAATCTCCTCAATCAGTTTTGTTACATGACTCAATTGCCTCTCCTTTCCTCCCTTCCCATCCCCACTGAGTTCTGTGTCACTGTTTTCAGATGTTTCTTCGTCTGATTCCTGCTTTTTACAGCTGTCACACATCCAGTGGTCGCATTCGCGTGGTGACATGTTCTTTTTATTTATTCCCTCACATTTACCTGCGTGGTACTTTCTCTTAGATTTAGCACATGATACACTCTCTTTACCTTTTTCCAGCACCTATGAACATTTCGTGCAATCTCTAGGCGGCATGGATCCATACAGGAATGCAGTCCAGTGGAGCAAAGAAAAACGCTCGATCCCAGCCGACAGGCCTCTTACCGAGAAGTAAACAGCAAGATCAACACGTTGCTCGGTGCCCCACCGGCCTATACGCCTGCATGGTTTGGTTCCTCGTTTTGTAGGTTCTGGCTCCCTCTAGCCTCCTGACGTCACCGCTGGAGTTGGACATCAAGTTGACATCAAGGAGTTGGACAATGTCATCGCTGACCAGCCCACGCTCTTGGCTTCTGCCTCTGTACACTCCGCTTACACCACATATTTCGTACACGTTATTTATTACAATGTAAGCTAATTTACGTATACTGCATAAAGAAAGCAAAAGAAAACTAGCATCAAATTTTTCACTACAGAAAACATGCCCAACGAACAGACATTACAATGCAGATTAAAGTGACAGTGCAACCAAGAAGTACTGCCAGTCACAGGGAAAGCCTTTATATTCATCTGGTCGCAGATTTCACTGAAAGGAGCAATAATTTTGCTGCATGTGAATCTTGCAAAAACAACTGATTCACAGTGTCTATCCATTATCCGAATTTTTCATAGGCTGCATAGACAAAGAAGGACGATCACGATCATGATACTTTCAACGTATTCCATACCAGTATGCTAGCATACAGAGTTAGAAACAAAATAATTTATTAACTCATATCTGTTCAAAGCAATCGGAAAACAGTGTGTTGTTTTTACCCTTGAGGAAGCAATGGCCTTTCGTTTCGAGAATGACCAAGAGATGAAAAACTTCCAGCGACACAAAAAATGAGCCCTTTCTCTGGTCATCGATTCAGCGCCAAATAATGATGTGTATCGAATAGAAGAAAGTGTGTGCAGTGTTAAAGAGCCTTTTTACGCACTCTGCCTTGCTTAAAAATGTGTCGTACACAGACTTACCAAAGCCCACTGTACTTTACGTAAAAATCTTCAGAGATAATAAAAATCACCTTTTTTCACAACATTTTTGTACGATGCTAGGTGCAAGAAATTGGCATAAAACGGATCAAGAAGAAACGTACAGTCGGGGATAAATTTTTGCGGTACGCGAGTTCTTGGAAAAACTTTATTCCAGCTCCACCTCGCTGCCCAGTCACCTGATATTGTATGAAAGCATTAAAGGCCTAAATACTCCTTCCCCTGTTGACAATACCAGGAGGCTGGGCAGCGAGGTGGAGCTACCATAAACATTTTTTCAAGAACTCGCATCCCGCATACTTTTGTCCCTGAGAGTACATTAACCTGAAATTATGAACAGACAGCTATTAACAAAGGCGATCACAAATGTCAGAAGACACAGCGAGGAACGGCAAAACAACCTCTACATTGACATCGATGAACGCATGAACAATGTTAAGAGGAATGTCGTGGGATAACATGGAACGGTAAACTATCCATCAGATGTAGGAATGGGCTAAACGAAGGTTGCGTGCGCTGTAAAGAAAAGCTACACTGAACGTTTTTCGAAGAACTCGCGTCCGGCACATTTTTGTCCCTGACAGTGCATCAATAAAAATTTAAGAACAAACCGCCACGAACAAAGGCGATCACAAATGTCAGAAGCCACAGCAAGAAACGGCAAAATAACCTCCACATTGACTTCGATGAACACGTCAACAATATTGAGAGGAATGTCTCGGGAGAACATGCAACTGGAAACTATCCATCACATGCAACAATGTGCTCAACAAAGCCTACGAGCGCTGAAAAGAAAAGCTACAATAAACGTTTTTCCAAGGACTCGAGTCCCGCAAACTTTTGTCCCTGATATCACTTTAACAAAAAATTGAATAAACTTCCGTTAACAAAGGCGATGACAAATGTCAGAAGTCATAGCGAGGAACGGCAAAACAACCTCTACCTTGACTTCGATGAACGCGTGAACAATGTTAAGAGGAATGTCTCAGGATAACATGAAACGGTAAACTATCCATCAGATGCAACAATGGGCTCAACGAAGCATACGAGTGCTGAGAAGAAAAGCTGCAATAAACGTTTTTCAAAGAATTCGCGTCCGGCAAATTTTTGTCCCTGACAGTGCATCACTAAAATGTTAAGAATAAACCGCCATGAACAAAGGCGATCACAAATGTCAGAAGCCACAGCGAGGAACGGCAAAACAACCTCTACCTTGACTTCGATGAACGCGTGAACAATGTTAAGAGGAATGTCTCAGGATAACATGAAACGGTAAACTATCCATCAGATGCAACAATGGGCTCAACGAAGCATACGAGCGCTGAGAAGAAAAGCCGCAATAAACGTTTTTCAAAGAACTCGCGTCCGGCAAATTTTTGTCCCTGACAGTGCATCAATAAAAATTTAAGAGCAAACCGCCATGAACAAAGGCGATCACAAATGTCAGAAGCCACAGCGAGAAACGGCAAAATAACCTTCACATTGACTTCGATGAACGCGTCAACAATATTGAGTGGAATGTCTCGGGAGAACATGCAACGGGAAACTATCCATCACATGCAACAATGTGCTCAACAAAGCCTACGAGCGCTGAAAAGAAAAGCTACAATAAACGTTTTTCCAAGAAATCGAGTTCCGCAAATTTTTGTCCCTGATATCACTTTAACAAAAACATTGACTAAACTTCCGTTAACAAATGCGATGACAAATGTCAGAAGTCTTAGCGAGGAACGGCAAAACAACCTCTACATTGACTTCGATGAACGCGTGAACAATGTTAAGAGGAATGGCTCGGGAGAAAAAGAAATGGGAAACTATCCATCGGATGTAACAATGGGTAAAACGAAGAGTACGAACGCTGACTAGAAAGGAACGGTAACCACGCCTCATTGCCCCGACCGACCAAATCTCCAAACGATTGGGCGCGATGTATAAAAGCGCTCTATATAAATTCCAACAGAGTAAATTTTTTGCACAAAATACAAAGTTTTGTGGCCAAAAACAGGTTATAGGTTATAGGAAATCTTTTTTTGGTTGCTACATTTACGCAAGTTTAAGTGTTGTTTCGAGTTGTCTGCTGGGCCAGAATCTATTTTGTACGCGCTCTAAGCAGGACATTCCTTTCATATACACCTGCAAATATGCACTCTTATACATGCTCTCCTGTGCCTATAAATTTCATGTTCTTACCCTCCACCTCCCAAAATTAGGCTCAAATATCAGACAAACGCGCAAACAAAGGTGTCCTTATTGCAGTAGCACGCAGCTATGCAGAAATACGGGCAGAAATCGAGCAGCTTATCAGCGACGTAACCAGTAGGAATAGCTTAGACAGTGTACTGATCAAACTTTTGGGGGAATAATTCGAAGAATATTGGCAGTGCTTGCCACGAGCAGCTAAACCAGCGCCTGACTCGCTGGGCCGTCCGTCGACAGATCTATGACTTCGCTGTCGCATACAACTGCAGGCGATGGCACACCGGTGCACTTTATCCTTACCGGATGCCTCATAATACAACCGGGCGCAACTGTGACAATACGAAACATAATATTTCAGCTATCGTTCATGAGCTCTCCAACGATCTCATTTTTAAAACAGAGCAACAATAAATTCCCGATTTGATTACGAGAAAGCATTCGACTCAGTGGAAACCTCAGCAGTCATACAGGCATTGCGTAATCAGGGGGTAGAAGAGCCTTATGTCAAAATACTGGAAGATATATATAGCAACTGCACAGCTACTATAGTCCTCCATAAAGTCAGCAATAAAATTCCAATAAGGAAGGGCGTCAGGCAAGGAGACACGATATCGCCAATGCTGTTCACCGCATGTTTGCAGGAGGTATTTCGAGGCCTGAATTGGGAACAGTTGGGAATAAGAATAAATGGAGAATACCTAAATAATCTGAGATTTGCTGATGACATTGCCTTGCTGAGTCACTCAGGAGGTGAACTGCAAATCATGATCAGCGAGTTAGACAGGCAGAGCAGATCGATGGGTCTAAAAATTAACATGCAGAAAACCAAGGTAATGTTCAACAGTCTAGCAAAGGAACAACAGTTCACAATTGGCAGCGAGAGCCTAGAAATTGTGCCGGAATACGTCTACTTAGGGCAGGTAGTGACAGCTGATCCGGATCATGAGAGGGAGATAACTAGAAGGATAAGAATGGGGTGGAGCGCATATGGCAAATTCTCGCAGATCATGAGTGGCAGTTTAACAATTTCCCTCAAGAGGAAAGTGTACAACAGCATAATCTTACCGGTACTCACCTACGGGGCAGAAACGTGGAGGCTAACGAAAAGAGTTCAGCTTAAGTTAAGGACAACGCAGCGAGCCATGGAAAGAAAAATGATAGGTGTAACGTTAAGAGATCGGAAGCGGGCAGAGTGGGTGAGGGAACAAACACGGGTTAATGACATCCTAGTCGAAATCAAGAGAAAGAAATGGGCTTGGGCAGGGCATGTGATGCGAAGGCAAGATAACCGCTGGTCTTAAAGGGTAACGGAGTGGGTTCCAAGAGAAAGTAAGCGTAGCAGGGGGCGGCAGAAGGTTAGATGGGCGGATGAGATTAAGAAGTTTGCAGGCAAAGGGTGGATGCAGCTGGCAAAGGATAGGGTTAATTGGAGAGACATGGGAGAGGCCTTTGCCCTGCAGTGGGTGTAGTAAGGCTGATGATGATGATGAAATTCCCGATATATAGCCCCTTTACTGCTGCAGTAACCCAAAGAGCGTGAAGCCTTCTTTGAGTACGAGACAGTGCCTTGTCGAAAAAGAACTGCTCCTGCCTATGGTTCCTAAGGACCTCTGCTTCTTCCTTTTACGCCTACGAATGACGTCGTCTCCGCATCACGAAACAGCTCGCACGCACCACCGTGTGCAAGATAGGTTTTACTATCCCAGAATGCGATTCACTTCTATAGTGGCACGTGGCCGTTTCAGGAGTGTTGCCACAAACTCTTTTCCACTGCTCCGCCTTGTCTGCAGCACCTTCTGAATCCTCTCCTATGGCTGATTTGAGGAAGCCACAATTTATCTAGTTGTTCGGTTGACAACCTCTGCAATGGCAATACCTCTTTCGTCATCTTTGCTGACTTATTTATACGTTGTGTAACAACCACTCTTCCATCGGCTGCCAGGTACTGACTGTTGCTCTTTCTATTGCACTCGGTCATCATACGCCATAGACCTCTAGGAGTTGAAATCAGGGGCAGGGACGAGGACATCAATCATGTTATCTGTGGAGAGCCCTTTCGTTTTTGTCCAAATACTTTCGAACACTGGACACCCAATGACGCACACAAAAATTGTTTCAATGAGAGCAAATGCGAAAATCTCATCGACATACTTGTCATGTATGTGAACGAAGGCCACATATACAAGCATACCATATTGCCCTCGTCACATATGCCTTCAATAGCGCCACCCATACGAAGACCGAGTACCGGCCCTTCTCTCTAGAAGTCACGTCCACCGCGATATGCGCATCGCACCACCCTGTCATTTTCCACCAGTGACAACCCGTGCATTGCCAAGGCAATGTCTCTAGCGGAAAGAGCTCTCTGGATTGCCCGAATACCCCTTACAAAAATGGCTGCCATCTTTTTTTAGAATTTGTTTAAATTTTTATGTACAGAATTAACTTCATAGTAACTTTTACATTGTACCAGCAATTGTTAGTGCAAAGTTCGTAGAACGTTACTTCTCTGTATGTACTAATGTCCGTAGAATGTTACTATAAAATAATTATTACATTCTATGCAGGTTTGTTAATAAAAATCTCGCAGAACGTTACTTCTCTCGATATACTCCTTTCAATAGAAAGTCGCAAGAAAGTCTTGATAGAGAGTGACACATTGAGAGAAATAAACGAACAAACTGCATGTTGCATAAGGCGTTGTAGTAGAACATGTTCTTGGACAAGTTGGTTCATAGCTTGAGTGGATGAAGCGCACAAAAGACACGGCACATAGGTAAAGACGGACATGACACAGGCGCTACTTGCAACCGTTTATTGGATACACGCACGGCTTATTTATAGCCAAGAGGTAGGGGTGATGGAAAAAAAACACAAGCAAAGGGAAAAAGATACTGGCGATGGTATGGATACTGCATTGTAGGGACCAAAAGTGACTCAAATCTTTCTAAACTTATCTAAAAATATACTCTCATTCTTATGTATGACTAGCGATGGGGTGCTGATGCAGGAACTCCCGCCTTTTTTAATCCGGTGGGCTTCAAGCAGTTCTCGGGCAGTCTTCTCTTTACTTCTGCAAAGGATTTGAGTTTCCTGGAGCTTTGGTTGACAATTCTTCTCTTCTTTGCCGTAGTCCTTGCAGTGATGCGGCAAATGTGACCCGGTACCAACTCTTAGTGATCGTTTGTTCTCAGTTAAACGTGCATCAATACATCGGCCTGACTGGCCGATGTACACCTTTCCACAGGTCAGGGGGATGCTATAAACCACCCCCACAGCGCATTTCAGAAACGGGTTTACATGCTTAATTTCACATTCTGTTGATTTGGCATCATCATTTCCAATCTTTCGACACAGCGATGCAAGTTTTCTGGGTGCAGAGAAGACCACTGGTACATTGTATTTTGCAGCAACACGCTTAAGATTATGAGCCACTTTGTAGGAGTATGTAATCACCACCGGTTTGATTTTCTTTTCAGATACTTCACCATCTTCGCTCTTTCTTTCTCTTTCTTTTTTTTTTACTTTTTTCAGTAATGCTTCCGTGACAGAACTAATCACCAGGGAAGGAAAGCCTGCCTGTCTAAGCTTTTGTATCTGTATATCAAAGCTTTCCTGTACTCTATGACATCTCTCAAAAAATCGTGCTGTCATAAAGTACAGGAAAGCTTTGATATACAGATACAAAAGCTTAGACAGGCAGGCTTTCCTTCCCTGGTGATTAGTTCTGTCACGGAAGCATTACTGAAAAAAGTAAAAAAATAAAGAGAAAGGAAGAGCGAAGATGGTGAAGTATCTGAAAAGAAAATCAAACCGGTGGTGATTCCATACTCCCACAAAGTGGCTCATAATCTTAAGCGTGTTGCTGCAAAATTCAAAGTACCAGTGGCCTTCTCTGTACCCAGAAAACTTGCTTCGCTGTGTCGAAAGATTAGAAATAATGATGCCAAATCAACAGAATGTGAAATTAAGCATGTAAACCCGTTTCTGAAATGCGTTGTAGGGTTGGTTTATAGCATCCCGCTGACCTGTGGAAAGGTGTACATCGGCCAGTCAGATGTATTAATGCACGTTTAACCGAACACAAACGATCACTAAGAGTTGGTACCGGGTCACATTTGCCGCATCACTGCAAGGACTGCGGCAAAGAAGAGAAGAAGAATTGTCAACCAAAGCTCCAGGAAACTCAAATCCTTTACAGAAGTAAAGATAAGACTGCCCGAGAACTGCTAGAAGCCCACCGGATTAAAAAAGGCGGGAGTTCCTGCATCAGCACCCCATCGCTAGTCGTACGTAAGAATGAGAGTATATTTTTAGATAAGTTTAGAAAGATTTGAGTCACTTTTGTTCCCTACAATGCAGTATCTATACCATCGCCAGTATCTTTTTCCCTTTGCTTGTGTTTTTTTCCATCACCCCTACGTCTTGGCTATAAATAAGCCGTGCGTGTATCCAATAAACAGTTGCAAGTAGCGCCTGTGTCGTGTCCGTCTTTGCCTATGTGTCGTGTCTTTCGTGCGCTTCATCCACTCTTGCATAAGGCGACAAAAACTATCTTATTCGCATAACCGTGACATCTTACCTGAGTGCTTGGTGAAATCTGTTGAATCTACTTAACAATTTCACTACACCCAAAAGTGGCCGACATTATTCGTAGCAAATGCATTTGGAATAAGATCAAAGTATCATAAAACGTTTTAAAGCAGAAGATATTCGATTTTAATAAATTTTTCTTACTGCTTTTTATGCAATATTGTTAGTAGAAATATACTAAACCAAGGAAACATTTCAGGTCATGCGAATAAATGCCTGAAATAATCAAGTACTGTAGCCCAACGCTTCAAAGCTATTAAAGCAAACTTGAACACGACAGAAACATTAGCAGTCACAATCTCTTAGCCGATCATGTTCTAATAACATTTGTTGATACGAAGTCTATACATTTTTGTTTCTGCTTTCTATGTACTTCTGCTACTAGAAATGTACTAGAAACCGAGAGAACATTTGTATCATTCCAATAATTGTCTAAATTAATCAAGCACATCAGCCAAACATTAAGCAACAAAAGCAAATTTAAATAGCAACACACATAAGCAGTCACATTATCTTAGTCGAGCTTATTCTGTTAACATTTGTTGATAGGAAGTTGATAAAATTTTTTACTGCTTCCTATATACTGCGCTCATAGAACTGTACTAGACACCAAGAAAGCATTTTGGGTAATGCGAATAAGTGCCTAAAATATTAAAGCACTCCAGCCAACAACTTCAAAGCGGCATCTAAACCAACCTTGAATACGAAACAAATATTAGCAATCATATTCTCTTACCGAGAACCAATTGAGTTTTTTTAGTTTTTAGGTTTTAGCAATTTCATTTCAAATTTTTCAGTGCACGCCTCACAGCTTTCGCAACATAGAGTGCGGGAAAAAAAGGCGAAGTTCATTAGAGAACATTACGGCGAAATTCATAAACGCGCCTTTACATGAAAACATTTACTGACACTTGTTGATCGCAAATTTGTAAGATTCTAGTTTGCATGAACTATTGTTTAAAAAAGTTACTAAAAATTAAATAATCTTGATACAATGTGAATGAATTTCCAGAATACTCAGTTAAATTGCGTTACACTTCATAGGAATTAAAAGAACTTTCTAAGCAAAAACTGGAGTGAGTGCGATATTGAGTTTCACACGCACAATGATAAGTTAGTTTCAGCAAATCAATTTCAGTGTAGGATCATTCTACACAAAAACAGTGCTTTGTGCTGAGTATTCGGACTTAAATTCTCAGACAGTCGCAGTAAAAATTAAAGATTTAACATTTCATAACCGGCAAAGTTTCTGCAGAGCTGGAAAACCCCTCTGCCAATTCAGTAACACGTTGGTGTTTCAATTATTGAAACTCTTGCCAGGTTGTATATTACCGCCCAGCCATTGTTACAGCAATTTACCGTACGAAGGTGCTAAAACTCTCTAGTGTTAAGAACATTACACTCCGGCGTTTCGGAAGTATTACTGTTGCACGCAAGGACAAAAAATTTAGCATCGCACCGATGTGTTTCCACGCCATTGAATTACACGTAACCAAGTAAAACATGCCACCGGAGGTGAGCGAGAGCAACCTCTCAGAGCAGCTGTGTTCCTACGCATCTGTGCCGTGAGCATGCTTCCGCGTGCCCTCTATTTCGCCGCCGGTTCCTTCTCCTCTTGGTGCTTTCCTGGGATGCAACATTTTGCTGTATCTCTTTTCGTTATCTTTGGGCATCTTGTTCTCTCAAATGTAAATAAAATTGGGCATGAACCCCTTGGGATGTGCTATCGTATCTTTTCCTTTCCTTCTTCCTTTTCGTAATTGTAGCCACTCCTAGCGCACACTGCTCTAAGTCAGGTGTTATTTCGGGCTCACTTTGCTGTCTTGTAAACGATACTATTTAATCGATTTCTCTATTCATATTCCCCATTCAATGCAGTCGTCCCTACGTTTCCTTCATGACTGATCAAATTTTGTCCCAGCCGTTTTAGGTCCCTTTACTCGGCCATTGAGTCTTTTGAGCGTGTTATCCCCTGAAAGTTCGTTTCTAGGATAAACCGGTTTGTATATTTTAATCCATCTCCAAATACTGCGGCGTGAATAGAGCCGAAATTGCTTTCAACAGACAAGGTGGCACCTTATACGTTCACTAGGTGTCTCCAAATACGTGGATTAGGGGAATGTAATTCGCTCAGCGGTTCAATGGTGGTGCACCCCTCGAAACCTAGCTTTTATGCAGCCCTCGCTGACCACACTCTAGCACATGGTCTGGAAATGTGCCAGCATCCCCAAACCGTTCATCCATTAGCCCTAAACGAAGTCGAAAGGACCAGTCTGTTTCCCTTCGCTTGCCCAGCCGTCAGCTTCTTCTCGCCCTTCATGCTCGTGAGTTTTAAGCCACAAATGAGCTTCTGTAAAAAAAATGCTTTCCTCGCAATATTATTTGCCATGTTCCTCGTGCACGAAAGACACTTGGGAAGTGGCTACAAAAATGTTTTAAAAATTGCGAACCTTTAAGCTTTTAAAAAGCAGTGCAAAACCTGCCTTTTCTTGGCGTTGTAATGCGAACACCTGTCACACACGTAACTGTTCCGAGCTCATTGGGATTGAATTCAAGTGTGAACAAAAAAGAACATTTTCTCCGAATGAGCACACCAGTAAATCTAGGAAAGTAATATTCCTCTCCAGTAGCAAACAAACAATCACATATTTTCTTTCATAAAGTTACCGTAAATTGACCCGTAAACCTTAGATAACTTCCACGAAAAACATAATTCAAACCAAAAGTCAGCAAGATTCAGATGTCGTACGGGACAGAAAACGCCAATGCGACCGTCACAACCTTTTTTCCTAGCTTGGGCGTCCTAGCTTGGACTGTTTCGACAACGGTTTTATTCAATACATCGCCAGGCTGCTTTCACCAGCGAACACAAACAATGATTTACCAGCGCAAAAAGAATCAGGACTGAGGCAGTGCGTACCTCCTTTAAGTATGTCCTGTTTGTTTCCGCGGTTCAATCATAATGAACTCCTTTTTGAACCACTGGGAAGGATAGAACACATCGGGGGAAGATTTTAACCAACAAGAGACGATGAAGGGATCATTAGCCTCGTCGCCGAGAAGCAAAGATGCGCTTCTGGTTGATTGAAATTTAATGCGTTTTGTTGTGCTTGGCTGCGTTGTCCTCGCATATTCAATATTGCAACACAAATGACCAACACAGACAGGGAGCGTCGGAACTAGCGGTTTCTCTTCTTTTTCTAGTGCACTCAGCCTCCACCAGTTCGATACTAGCCATAAAACAGGATGATACAACACAATTTCCAAATGCAATTTTAACTAAGGTGGAAGTGTGGGCGTGTTGGTGATTCGTGGTAGAAATGTACAGCGCAAATGAAGAAAAAGACACAAGGAAACACATTGAACACACTGGCGCTGACTTGCAACAGTTTGAGTTCGAACCTAGGACCAGGATTTACAGCTGAAAAAAGCAGGCTATTATCACACATCCGCTGCAGGTGATGCATTCATATGCTGGCGCAAATATAACAGCTCCTTACTAGTACTTGCATGTATATTCAGTATTTGCATGTCTACAATATACTGGAGATGCATGAAAGCCAGTGCAGAGAAGTCCATTGGGATTACATCAAATGCCCATATGTGCAGTGAACACTTTAAGAATGATCGATAAGTTAGTTACCTTAATTATTTTCAAATCTACAACATTTTGCGAATAATTTCTTCTCTCAAGCAATTTCAATTTTTCTCACATAGAGCGCTTTTATACATCGCGCAAAATGTTTCGCAGTTTTAGTCTGTCGTGTCAACGAGGCGTCGTTACCGTTTCCACCTCGTCAGCAGCCGCAAACTTCGTTTAGCCAATTCCTACATATGATGGATAGTTCACCGTTTCATGTTCTCCCGCGACATTCCTCTCAACATTGTGCACGCGTTCATCGAAGTCAATGTAGATGTCGTTTTGCCGTTCCTCGCTGTGTGTTCTGACATTTGTGATCGCCTTTGTTAATGGCCGTTTGTTCATAATTTCAGATTATTGTACTCGCAGGGACAAAAGTATGCGGGATGCGAGTTATAGGAAAAACGTTTATTGTAGCTCCAACTCGCTACCCAGCCGCCTGATATTGTCAACAGGGGAAGGAACAGTTAGGCCTTTATTGCTTTCATACAATATCAGCCGGCTGGGCAGCGAGGTGGAGCTACAAGAAGAGGTTTTCCAAAAACTCGCATCTCGAAATCTTTTGTCCTCGACAGTATGTTTCTTCCTGATTCGTTTTTATGCCAAATTCTTTTATCTAGCATCGTACAAAAAAGGTCCTCAAAGATTTTATTTTTATGCTCTTTTACGATTGTTATGTAATGTACAGTACGCTTTGGTAATCCTGAACGTGACGCAATTTGAAGCAAGACAGAGTGCGTAAAATGGCTCTTTAGCACTGCACACATTTTCTTCTATTCGATACACATCGTCATTTCGCGCTGAAGCCATGGCGAGCGAAAAGGCGCATTTCTTGTGTCGCAGAAAATTTGTGTCTAGGTGTCATTTCCGAAACAATAAGCCATTGCTTTTTCAAAGGTAAAAAAAACCACTCTTTTCTGATTCCTTTCAAGGAATATGAGGAAACGAATATTTTTTTTTCCAACGCTGTACGCAACATTACAGGTATGAGATAAGTTGGAAGAGCCATGGGCGTGACCTTCTTATTTTTCTATGCAGCCTATAGAAATCTCAGATAGATGTTTGATAGGCATCAGTTGTTTTTGCTAGATTCATCTGCAGCAAAGACATTGGTTGTTCCAGTGAAATTTATGAGCAGATGACCAGAAAGGTTTTCCCTGTGCCTTGCACTACTTCTTGGTTGCACCGTCACTTTAATCTGCATTCTAAGGTCCGTTCGTTGGGCATGTTTTTATTAGTGAAAGATTTCATGCTATTTTCTTTATCTTTCTGTATTGCAATAAACGTTAATAATCTTGCATTGTAATCAATAATATGTTTAAGAAAAATGTGCCTTGAAGCCGAGTGTACAGAAGCACTGAATGGCCCCTCTGAAGTGTGGGCAACAATGACACTTAAATTTGTACATTCCTAAGTGCGTTTTATTTTGGCGAGCTTTCTTGTAGAGTAGACAGACTCACAGTCTGACGGGCATGAGAAAATTCTGGAGTCAAGTAGATGTAGAACTGTAGCCGACAAATGCATTCCCGCCTTAAAATTTTATGATTAACATGTACAGCACAAATTAAGACGACGACACAATTAAGACACATTGAAAACACGAGCGCTGACTTGCAACAGTTCATTTCGAACCTCGGACCAGTATGTATAGACGAAAAAATCCTGGCAATTATCCCACATGCGCAGTAGGTGGCACATTCATATGTTAGCGCAAATATAACGGCTCCTTACCAGGAAGAGAAATAGATGGCTTGGCCACGCAAGACCCACCCAACCTGTCTGTCATTTCAGCCTCTATAATCTCTCGTGTCAATTGGCAAAGGTTTTTGGCGATAGCAGAATAATCTTGGTAAACGGGCTGACACAAAAACTCTTCATCTGAATCGCTACCCTCTTTACGGTTTTTCTTACATTTCCTACAGTGTGCGTCTACAGACCCTCGTCGCTGTTTAGACATATTATTGCAATGTTCTCGGAGGTGGTCGTTCAAACATCTACCTACATAGTTCCTACATAGCTATTCCCACATCTCAAAGGGATGAATTAGACAATGGACTGCGTACATTCTACGAATTTTGTTCGGTCTTCTTGATGCAGTTCGGATTCTTCGAATCACTGGACATGGACAGTCTGCACAATTTTTGCGGCTTATCGTGGGTAAAGAAAACAACTTTTACATTCCCCCGTTCGCAGATCCTTTTTCAGGCGATGAGACAAGCCACGAATGCACGGGATCGCAGCAACCCTTTTTGTTGAAGGCGGTGTTGACGCACGAGTCTCTTTTGAGCACAGGCGCCTGAAGAAGGGTTTCCGCGACACTGATCAAAACATGAGTAGAATACCGCGCGGCTCTGAGACGAAGGATCTGTTCACTGAAGCTATCAGCCATTAGCTCAGGACTAGATTCACAAAGCGCATTTTTCAAGCATAACCCTACAATTCCCCTCTTTACCAGTTTGGAATAAGCGGAGCCGAATTTCAGCAGTGGCTTGTTAGAGCGTGCTTTGTAATTCAAGTAGATCTGAGCGTTACGAAATTAAAGCCTGATATCCAGAAATCAAATACTGTCCTCAGAAAGCATCTCATGCGTTAATTCTAGAGGCGACAAGCCTGCACGTAATAAGGTCAGTGTTTTAGTAGGTAGTACTTCAAAACAGTCTGAACTGCAGTCAACGAAATTCAGAATATCATCAACATACCTAAAGATCTTGGTTACTTTAAAATTTGGTAGGCGGCTACAAAGGGCTCTGCAAAGATGAGCTAAAATTAAATCCCTAAGAACCGGGGCAACACACGAGCTGATACACATTCCCTCATTCTGCAAACATGGGTTGCCATCCCATTGGAAAACAGTTGACCGAAAATAAACCTAAGAAGTTCCAAGAAGCCACTGCTAGATATTCCAGTTTCATTCAGAAACGCTACGTTTCCGAATATATCAAACAGTCCTGGACAGCCTGACTGTGGCAACGAATAGAAAAGATCATTTATGTCCGCAGAGAACGAACGCCCTGAGGTTCCTATGAGGCGAACACTCGAGGTAATTCAAGACGGCCCCAGAGTTCTTGACTTGGAAAGGGTCTTCGATGTGTAAGAGGTCGAGCTTTTTCTCAGGAAACATTGCAACGAACTTTGGCCAAGTGCCATTTTCTGAGACAATTGTCCTGAAGGGGGTGTCAACCTAACGTATTTTGGCGCTAAAAAGGACCTCAAGAAAATCACGGCTACTTGCTTCTATACTCTTACTAAGTTTTTCTAACTTCAGCTTTGTAGAGCATTCATTGATTATTCACCTTTGACAGGATCTTGCAGAGAACAAAGTAATTCCAAACTGCATCTAAGGCTTTGACCTTAAACATCCGTGATACAGCACAGCAAAGCCCCCCTCGTCAGCGGGTAGAACACAAAGGGCGCGTTCTTTCAAAGAGGACAAAACGCCCTTGACAGGTACTTTCGGGACAGGCTGCTTGCAGTGATGCAACGCGCCAATGCCGTCCGACACACAACGCAGGGACTCATCGGCGGAGGCACACCGGACCCTCCGTCTGACCAAGGGCACAAGCTAACGGGCTGACCTCTTCTCTTGGACCGCGAACTTTGGTCCCAGTGCGAGCAACTTGACAGGACCAATATTTTTGCTGTAGTTGTATCTTGCAAAAACAACTCATGCCTATCCACCATCTGAGTTTTCTATAGGCTGAATAGACAAATAAGAAAGATCACGTCCATGAGTCTTTCACCTTATTTCAAACCAGTAAGCTACCGTACAAAGTTAGAAATAAAATAATTCGTTTCCTCATATTCGTTGAAAGCAGTCGGGAAACAGTGTTTCATTTTTACCTTTGAAGAAGCAATGGCCTATTCTTTCGGGAATGACCCCATGGCACAAATTTCCTGTGACACGAAAAATGCGCCTTTTCGTTGCTCTTGGCTTCAGCGCAAAATATCGATATGTATTGAATAGAAGAAAGTGTTTGCAGTGTTAAAGAGCCATATTACGCACTCTGCCTTGGTACGAAAAGCGTCATGTACAGGCTTACAAAAGCGTACTGTACATTACATAAAAAACGTAAAAGAACAAAAATCAAATCTTTTAAGAACATTTTTCGTACGATGCCAGATGAAAAAATTTGGCATAAAAAATGAATCACGAAGAAAGGTAATGCCGGGGAAAAAAGATTGCGAGATGCGAGTTCTTGGAAAATCTCTCATTGTAGCTCAACCTCGCTGCCCAGTCGCCTGATATTGTATGAAAACATTAAAGGCCTAAATGCTCCTTCCCCTGTTGACAATATCAGGCGGCTGGGTAGCGAGGTGGAGCTACAATAAACGTTTTTCCAAGAACTCGAATACCGCATACTTTTGTCCCTGAGAGTACATTAACCTGATATTATGAACAAACAGCTATTAACAAAGGTGATCACAAATGTCAGAAGACACAGCGAGGAACGGCAAAAGAACCTCTACATTGACTTCGATGAACGCGTGAACAATGTTAAGAGGAATGTCGCGGGAGAACATGAAACGGTAAACTATCCATCAGATGTAGGAATGGGCTAAACGAAGTTTGCGTGTGCTCACAAGAAGGAAACGGTAACAACGCCTCATTGAGACGACAGACCAAAAGTCCAAAACATTTGGCGTGATGTGTAAAACCGCTCTATGTAAAGTCCAACACAGTAAATTTTTTGCACAAAATACAAAATTTTGTGGCCAGAAACAGGTTATGGGCCATCGCTTTGAGAAACATTGAAAGGTCATGGGCGAATGAAATTTGCGTAAAGTGCTGTAGAATCGAAAACTATTTAAGGAAATTAAATTCGCGATCATTACAGAAGTGTATACTCGCCGCAGTGGCTCAGTGGTTAAGGCGCTCGTCTATTTATCCGGAGTTCCCGGGTTCGAACCCAACCGCGGCGGCTGCGTTTTTATGGAGGAAAAACGCTAAGGCGCCCATGCGATGTCAGTGCACGTTAAAGGTTCCCAGGTGGTCGAAATTATTCCGGAGTCCTCCACTACGGCACCTCTTCTTCCTTTCATCTTTCACTCCCTCCTTTATCCCTTTACTTACGCTGCGGTTCAGGTGACCAACGATATATGTGACAGATACTGCGCCATTTTCCTTTCCCCAAAAACAAATTATTATTATTCTAGAAGTGTGCACTGCACACATAGGCATTTGATGTCATCCTAACGGACTTTTCTGCACAGGCGTCCATGCATCCTCAGTATATTCTAGACATGCAAATCCCCAGATATGAAAGTACAACCCATAACTCTTAGCAATGACTTGTCTTCCGGACCCTTTCCTGTGCGCTTGCTATTCTCCAGCTTGCGAAAGAAAGTCATGATATTGAACATCTTTCTCGTGCGAAGTATACTAAAACATCTCCCTGGTTGTCTTGTTATCGACGTGATACTCTCAGGTTGCCGCCTTACTAAGTCGGTTGGCACTATAGACGCTTATCAGTAGATTGCGCAGCACTGGATTGCACAGCAATGGATGACTGTGTCCCCAGTTTAGTGTCAGCAAAACATTCTGCGCGCTCTTAATTTTTTTTTGAAGATAAATATGCAAAAGTTTGGTTGTGTTAGGTAGTTTGTGAAGAGATCTCGCTGTAGAGAAAATTCGTCGATGCGGTGCCTTCCGTTAAATAATTAAACGCGAAAACTACACTTCGACGCCAGAATAGCCATGGACGTCTACATAGCTTCTCCGCACGATTGTTTCGATCATCATAGATATATGTGCAAAATCTGAATTGTGTTGTATGGTGCGTGATGAGATCTTGCTGTGGGAAAAATGTTCAAGATGAATAGTAAATATTTCTTTAATTAAACGTCAAAATTACACTCTGAAGTCACCAGTGCCCGTGTTTGCGTCCCGTGTTTCGTGTCTGCAAAACTTTGTCCGCACAATTACGTCGTTCTGTGAACGTAAATGTGAGAAAATTTTGATTGTGTTAGATAGTGATGAGGTCTTGCTGTGCCAAACATTGGGTTGATGAATTATATTTACTTAATTATTTACACTTTGACGACACTATAGCCTAGTACGTCGACAAAGCATCTTGACGGGAAAAGTAAAATAAATGAAGTAAAAATCCAGAAGGGAAGGATTAAAGGAGGTAGTGAAAGAAGAAAGGAAAAAAGAGGCACCATAGTGGAGGGCTTCGGAATAATTTCGACCACCTGGGGATCGTTACCTTTCAATCACATCGCACAGCACGCGGGCGCCTTAGCGTTTCGCTTGCATTGAAACGCTGCCGCCGTGGTGAGGTTCGAACCTGGGTACTCGGGATCAGTAGCCGAGCGTGGCTCAGTAGCTAGAGCGCTCGGCTACTGTTCGTTGAGCAGTGTGTATTCAGCAAACGAAGATGTAAAATGTGAAACATACTTTTATTAAAAATAGCAGCAGACGAGGCTTAGCTTGCTCTAACCGAAATTCTTGAGTTAAGCGCAATATAAGCAAACTGCATGAAAATAACTTCCAAGTATGTGGACCACTGAAGTCACTAGCACAGGCCACAGGCGCTGCTTTAGATTTGGAGGAACTATGAACGGTGCACCTTAGATGCATCATGACACTAATTATGATTTTTCATTCCAGCACTACAAATGCTTGCGCTGCATTCTTAAAAGGGTTGTGAAAAAGGTCACAAAGGAGTGCCTATTGTTGCCTGAGTGCCTGAGCTCACGCGCAGTACAGAGCACCATCTGTCAGCTAGAACGTCTTAGCGGCATGTCACCAAGAACTGATGCAGCACTGTTCCGTACGCAAAAAACATTTCATGTCGGCATTCGTGCTACGTAGCTGTTAGTGACAAATAACTAGACAACTAGCTGCCATGTGAGCTATGATTGACATCTATTCTATGAAGAAGGATTCCTCGCTTTCTAATACAGCTTCTACTTAAGTTTCCAATATAAAAAGAGCAGACTCGAGCCCTTAGAGCACAGCTAGCTCTCACTGAGGCCAGTACCAAGCCTTCCAGTTACGAGGAAAAGTGGTGTAAGTAGCAGTCTCTTTCAAAGCGACAGTATCAAAGAGCTTTCGAACTCCTGATACGGATTTGCGGAATGCAGCTTGCAACTCTGTTTTTCTAAGAGAAAAAACAGCCCCATTTCATGCATGATTCCTGTTATTGTGGTTATTTCAGTGTTAATCAGTTCAAATAGTTCGAGTTTCACCTCGCATAAAGCTCGTTTATGGTATTCATTGAGCGCTTGCTCTCGAGGACTGCGGTCGTATGCGATTGTTTAAGGAATGCAAGGACAAAGCAAATCACCTGGAATCTTTATAATGAAGTACAAAATAATTCGAGCGCAAGAAAGATGTGTCGCCTCAAGTAACCTTCGGCTCGCTGATCTGCAAACCATTTATTTCATTCACCATGACACACCGACATCACAGGCTTCTCCTAAGTGCACGCTAAAGATTACATGCTTGCGGTGGTAGCGTAGCGTGCGATTTAACTCCGCTTCCACGCGTTATGTTACCGTTCCGCTCTTAGCAAAACATGCCCTTCGTTTGAAGTTGGAAGCCTGGAGAGGAAGAATCCAAAGGAGAAAGGGCAGAAAGAACGACTTTTCAAGTAATACCGATTCAATGTAATAGCCGAAAATTGTTTTTTTTTGCTCAAAGGAAATGGCGCAGTAACAGTTTCACATATCTCGGTGAACACACGAGCCGCGCCGTAAGGGAAGGGGTAAAGGAGGGAGTGAAAGAAAAAGGGAAGAAGGAGGTGCCGTAGTGGAGGACTCCGCAATAATTTCGACCACCTGGGGATCTTTGACGTCCACTGACATGGCATAGTACACGGGCGCCTTTTGCGTTTCGCCCCCATCGAAACTCGGCCGCCGCGGTCGCGTTCGAACCCAGGTACTCCAGCTCAGTAGCCGAACGCTCTACCCACTTAGTCTCCGCGGTGGGTGAGCAAAGTAATAGCCCTAATTAAAAAACGTAAATATGAACCAAACGACCAGTGTTCCAATGCTAGTAACAGACGAAACATACATTTTCGCATCTCGAAGCACACAGATCAGCATTCGCATAATGCCCGCAAATTAAAAAAAATTCTGGACATGTGATGATTATGGATTATTATGGTGGAAGGGCATCTATGGCAAACAGCGTCATGGCACAATGTATTTTCGACTACTCAATGTGGGGTCAAAGACCCATTTCCCAAGCATTTCACCTCTTACTAGCCGAGCACAACCAGGGGAAAGCTTGTACCCATTGTATCACCGGTGGGTATCCGGCGGCACGGGGAATCGAACCCCGCACCTCCCGCATGCGAGGCGGATGCTCAACCACTTGGCCACCGCTGCGGTAAAAATTGTGGACAGGAAAGGCAAAAAGTAAAACTAAGCACAGCGATTCTTGGGGCTCGATTACCACGGCATCAACTGTTTCAACACTGTATGGCTAAGGAAGAGCATCAACAAAGAAAAATTGATGGCTGGTGTACATCTTATATGAACCATAATTGTACAATATAAAAAAATTCAAGAATTCCACAGCATGCGCCTAACTGTTTTGGCACAAAAGAAATTTGAATTGTCTGTGTGACTCCCTTCCTTTCTTCTTTCAGACCTTTTTATTCTCTTCCCTTACGGCTCGGTTCAGGTGTCCGCTGATGTGTGTGTCAGATACTGCGCTATTTCCTTTCCCGAAAAAGCAAACCTTTTTTTTTGTTGTGACAATTCAGAACATCAAAGAAAAATCGGGCACGCATTCGAAACCGAACTCGTAATGCATGCTCGTCCTCATGAATGCCATTATTCCTGCGTGGATTTTCTTTTTGCTGCTTGCACTTGCATCATTTACTTTTTGCCTGTTTGTGTAGTAGCAGTTCTTCGTAGTCGGCATGTTGTGTGGTACAAAAGAAGTAATCTCGGTTTTTGACAGAACGAAATACTTAAACAATGGCCGACAAGGAAGGGCTTTATGACTATCCTGCAAAAAAAATGAACTCCTTTAAGCTATGTTTTCTCTACACGAGTGCTCAACAATGTCTAAAATATTAGCCCTCTCTATGTATAATCCTCAGCACCTAAAGCTTTGAAGCGAAGAAATCTTCCCCACGTTGCCACGACTCGGTAACCTGAAGTGCAGTTTGAAGTTGTCTAGTGGGTTAAAATTTATTTCGTGCGCATTGTTTCATCAAATCAGCTAACCTTTTTCCATTCATTTAATCTCTACTACATCATTCATCACACCTTCATCCATCATTGATGCCGTAGGGCAGTAAATTTCGCTTAAAAAAATGGCTTGGACAGTGTACTGATCACACTTTTGGGG